>CAUYTI010012550.1:0-16265 GCA_963575145.1 Galago senegalensis
CCTGTGGTCCCAGCTACTTGGGAGGCGGAGGCAAGAGACTCACTTGAGCCCAGGAGTTGGAGGTTGCTGTGAGCTGTGATGCCATGGCACTCTACCCAGGGGGACAGCTTGAGGCTCTGTCTCAAAAAAAAAAAAAAAAAATCAAGTGAGCATTTTTCCTTGGAATATAGTTTGAATCAAAATAACTGGAGTTAAGCATAATTTTACCCTTTGTAAATTTAGGGCTCTACACTTTTTTTTGTTATTTATATTACTTGTATTTTGATGCATGCTGAGAATTAAGTGGAAGAGAAAGGAAATTAAAAACATTTCACTGCTAAGATTTTTTGGACCTTATATAGGTGCTCTTGTGGCTTTGTACCTGAGTCATTAGATATTAGTATTCAGAATTAGTTTCTGTAGTGAGTGAGTCTCCTCCCACGGTGGTCCCAAGCTAGTGGTGGGTAAAAGTAGTGACTGACTCAGATGTCTTGCACAGAAGATTACTATACTTAACTAAAGAAGGAAACATTGGATAGCATATGCAGTTTGTGTAATACTAGCCCTTACTGCAGACCATTGAGCTTTAAGGTCTGATTTTTTTCTAATAAAGTTATATGTGAGCTTTTTGTGAGTAAGGGTTCTGGTGTTTCATTTTGGCACTAGTAGAATGATTTATCTCTAGGAGTTTGAGGTAAATAGTTTAGGCATTTATGATACTTTACTCCTTTCACACACACCGCCACCAAGGAGGAAAATCCCCAAATGTTAAAGAAATTGACATTTACCTTCTGATCTAAGTTCTCTTGGTGGCAGATCTGATTGTCCGTTCTTGGCTAGCCCCCAGATTTTTAGAGCTGGGAAGATATTCTTAGAAATAAGGAGACAGTAATTTACCTGAAGTCTCAGGACTAGATAACTTTTGGGCAGGGGTGAGGGACTGGGGAGGCTGGGGGGAGAGACAGGATCATATTCTGTTTTCTGGGCTAGAGTGTAGTGGCATCATCATAGCCCACAGCAACCTCTAACTTCTGGGCTCAAACAATTCTCCTGCCTCAGCTTCCCAAGCAGGTAGGCCAACAGGCTTGTGCCACTATGCCTCGCTAAGATTTCTGTTTTTTTGTAGAGACAAGTTCTCACCTCACTCAGGCTGGTCTCAAATTCCTGGCCTTGAGCAATCCTCCCACCTCAGCCTCTCAAAGTGCTAGGATTATACACTTGAGCCACTGCACCTAGCAGGACTATATAATTTTCTCTCCTTGTTTAAATGTATTTTATAAGATTTTGTTCTACTGCCCAATCTATTATTTCTAGAAACATCTTTGTTTAAAACATTGCTTTGAGGGTGGAAGTGTAGTCAGAAAGGGGATGGAGTGGAAAGGTCATGTTAGTGGAAGGAGGTATGTTGGGCAGTGATGGAGAGAGGTCCTTATTTTCCATATTTAAAGTTTTCGAGAGTCAGACACTGCAGGACTTCAGTGTTCTAACTGCAGTTACTTTTGATTATCCATTGGAGGAGCTCATTATTATTCACAGGTGTTCTTGAGGCCTAAATCTATATTAAATTTTAGGAGTGTTTCAGTTTCTGGGAAAGGCACTGTCTTTTTTTCAGTTAAAACTTGAACTCATATGAGTTTTGTGGTAAAAAGGACTATAGAGGGAAGGAACCAGAGATCCCTGCCACCTGTTCCCAAAGCTGCATGACTAGATCTCACCCTTTTTTTTTGAGAGAGAGAGTTTCACTATGTTGCTCTTGGTAGAGTGCCATGGCATCACAGCTCACAGCAACCTCAAACTCTCGGGCTTAAGTGATTCTCTTGTCTCAGACTCCCAAGTAGCTAGGACTACAGGCACCCACCACAATGCCTGGCTATCTTTTATTTTGTTGTAGTTGTCATTGTTGTTTGGCAGGCCCAGGCTGGATTTGAACCCATCAACTCTGGTGTGTGTGGCTGGCACCCTAGCCGCTGAGCTACAGGTGCCGAGCCTATACTCACTCTTTAAAAAAAATAATGAAACCCCAATAGGGTGGGGGTTACAGTGTGTGACACACCCTTTTGGGGTGGGACACTATTACTGGAAAACTTTACCTAGCATATGCAAGCAGTGTAACCTGGCTCTTTGTACCCTCAATGATTCCCCAATAATAATAATAATAATAATAATAATAAACCTAACAGGTAAAAGGTTGATGGAGACTTTTCTCTTTCCCAAATTTGAGTTTTATGAAGACGAGTACTCAGATGAAGGCACAGTTTTTTTTCCCTCTATTTCACACCCAGATTGTACTGTAGGTACTTACAGATTTAGATGGCAAGGTTTAGCAATATACTTTGTGGCACATGGTGTGGTTGACCATATGGTTATTTCTGCCCTTTATAAATATATCTTCAAATTGACTTCTAGTCCTGGTTGTCCAGTGGACTTGTTCATGTTACATCTGATGTTTGTGTACTTCTTATGTTGCTTTGACAGAATTCTATTGATTCTCTCATAAATACTGCCCTTCAAAAGAAATACATATGAGATTCTTAGCAGACCAAAAGACTTGTTCCCATAGATATTTTGTTTTAAATAGTTATGACTTTGAAATATAATATGTTTAAATTCTGCTATGTTCCAGAAAGTATTTAAGGCCATCCTTTTAGTTACCGTTTAAATCTCTGAAATTGTCTAAATTCATGCTATTAAAAACTTAAGTAACTAATTTGAAATTCCTAGTTTTAAAATGTAGCTTCACTCCAAATCAGCCATTAATTCCTTTTAGGGGATAATGAGCATCTCTTAATTTTAACTTCTCGATGTGCTCACATCTCTTACTTGGGAGTAAATTATTCACTTCCTGAGAATCACATTCTTTCCTTGCAGTGCAGACCATTTGAGCTTTATTAGGGAGGAAAAAAGATATGATTTTTAAGGATGCTGAATAGAGCAAAATTAGATCCATAGTACAAATCATTTGGGGGCATTTGAGGATTATGAATTTGATTTCTAGAGCTTTTATTTTCTCTGTAGTACCCAAAGTCAAAATTGACAAGGCAAAGACTTGCTGAAGGTGGGTGGAATATGGCAATTTTCTTCAATAAAAGAAAAAAATTCTTGAGTTTCATTTGATATAAAATAATGAGGTCTGGAGTTAACAAACCAGAGCTCAAATTAAGTTTCTAGGAGTGAATCCTTGTTTCTTAATTTGTAATATTAAATTACATTTAAATCTGAGATTCAATAAGACAATGAGGAGAAAAGAGGCTAAAACAGAACCTAACTTGCAAGAAATGCATATTTAATTAAACGCATGTAATTAAAGTTTCCTAACTGGTAGCCTTTAATGCTAGAGTAGACAAAAATTTCTGGCCTTTGTTTCCCTTTCAATTAGATTTTTGAAAAGCAGTAAGTATCTATTGGGTTTCTTGTTGGAAATAAAACTATGTTATTAGGGTGGCGCCTGTGGCTCAGTAAGTAGGGTACTAGCCCCATATGCCAAGGGTGGCGGGTTCAAACCTGGCCCTGGCCAAACTGCAACAAAAAAATAGCCAGGTGTTGTGGCAGGTGCCTGTGGTCCCAACTATTTGGGAGGCTGAGGCAGGAGAATCGCCTAAGCCCAGGAGCTGGAGGTTGCTGTGAGCTGTGACGCCACAACACTCTACCGAGGGTGACAAAGTGAGACTGTCTCTAAAAAAAAAAACAAAACTGTGTTATGAAAATGGTTATTAACAGGCTTTAAATTAAGTGTTTTTACATTGACATAATTCTCTAGGGTGACATAATTCTCAGAGAGGCAGAGAAGAAGGGGGGTTCACAGATGGGGTTGAGAGCACAGAGGGGCAGAGAAAAAGAGGGCTTACAGGATGGGGGTGTAGAGGAGACAGGGGGTTCACAGGATGGGGGGTCAGAGCACAGAGGGGACATATACTTCCTTAATAAGAGTTAACATATTTACTTTTTAAAACAATTTGTACCTAGACAACTTGTGCTGTACCCTATTTGTGTTAGACCCTGAAGACTATCCATGCTGAGGTTAGGAGTGTTGCCTAAAACTCTCTCTTAAAAAGATATTGATTTGAGTCTTGTTCCTTTAGAATTAAGCGAAAGCTGACCTTCCCTCTACTTTTGAAGGCAAGGTTTGCTGTGCAAATTAATGTAAAACATGGCAGAAGAGGGAAGCAGATATTTAAACCATTTGAGAATCAAAGCACTTCAAAAATGCTGCTTATCGGCTCGGCGCCTGTGGCTCAAGCGGAGGCGCCAGCCACATACACCTAAGGTGTCGAGTTCGAATCCCCAGCCTGGGCCCGCCAAACAACAATGACGGCTGCAACCAAAAAATGACCGGGTGTTGTGGTGGGCGCCTGTAGTCCCAGCTACTTGGGAGGTGGAGGCAGGAGACTCACTTGAGCCCAGGAGTTGGAGGTTGCTGTGAGCTGTGATGCCATAGCACTCTACCCAGGGGGATAGCTTGAGGCTCTGTCTCAAAAAAAAAAAAATGCTGCTTATCTAGTTGAGCTAATTATAAGTGGATTTTGAAATAGATCCTCTTATAACTTTGCCTTTTATTAATAGCTATCATAATTACATAAAACTTGATAATACAGTATTTTCATTTTTTAGTATTTCTTTTTTGTTGTGGTGGCTGAGAATTTGCTATTTATAGGCTTAATTATCTGTATCTGTTTAGATGGGGAAGATAGGAAGGAGTCCTATCATTTGAATAGGTACTTTGGAAAAGCTGGTGTCAGGCAGGTGACTTTATGCCGAATGGGGAGTGCTGCTAGTGCTAGGGGCTGGGTCGTGTTAAATTGGAAGTGAGCGATGCTCTTGGTGCCCCCATGTGGAAAAGTGGTGGTATCACACCTTCAAGACCCCAGTTTTGCAGGATTGGGAACTGAAGGAAGTTAGGGTCTAGGACATTATTTAGAATTTTGGAAGTTAACTGTACATTGTAGGATTAACTCTATAAGAGTCAGTTCTGTATAGTATAAAGGAGGTAGACAATCTTTTAAGGTGCAAAATCGATGGCTAGACTGTCCATTTAGAGCCTGGGTACATGAATATTTGTTATACTGTTCTCTGCAGTTTTCTGTCTTAAAAAATGTATTAAAATATATGTATTTAAAGTTATTAGTCTGCTGTTTCAGCTCCTCATGCTGTATCCTAAAATATTTTATACTAGCTTTATGCTAGCCATCATGAATCCCGGTTTGTAGACAATAAATTGAGACACTTTTATGTTATTCTGTCTCTTCTTCCAGGTAGGGATAGTAAGGGATCTGAGGATGAGGAGAGGCAGGGAAGGCCAGAAAAATCCTTTTTTTATGGTATTACATATAGTGGTTTATTTGAAAAATTAAACTTAAATTGCTACATTAACATTTTTAGTTTTTCTCGCCCAGTAATTCCAAGTTTTTCAGATTAATTATAGTGAAATATCATCTACTGTGTATATTTTGAAACAAGATGTAAAAGGGCTGTGATGTGGTTGCCCCACATACTAATGAAGCTTCCCTGAACTGGGGAGGGCTTTGGCAAGGCTGCCGTACATGAATGTTGACTGGGGGAAAGGCTGGTAATGAGGTAGGTGGCCACAGGGCTTTTTCCTGCCAAAGACATTAAACATCTTCTGGTTTGGGCAGTTTTACCAGTTTTCACAGTCTTGCTGTAGGGACCCCAGGAAACAGAGTAGAATTAACTGAAGATTTGCATGCAAGATGCTGCATTTGTACAAAAATAAGAATTGTGGTGTGGTGACAATATTTTAAGGCTGTTGTAGGACTGACTACCTTAGCTACTGTATGTTAACGCAATAACTTATTTCTCTGTCTTACTGTGGTACCTCAGCTTTTGAAAAGAAAATAATTGTAGGATTTCTCTTCAAAAGGACACTGAAGCCATGAAGAGAGCACTGGCCTCCATAGACTCCAAACTAAACCAGGCCAAAGGTTGGCTCCGTGATCCCAATGCCTCCCCAGGTAACTCTCTAATTTTGCTTTTCTGACACATACCTTAAGCTAAAAACCAAGCTAATGAAAGGAAGGAAGGAAAAAAGGAAGGAAGGAAGGAAGGAATCCTTCCATGATCTTATAATCCTGAGATAACTACTGTAACATTTTAGGGACACTTCACTCTGAAAGTTTTGACTAATTGAAGCAATACTGGGCCTGAAAAAGAATGAAGGGCCCAGCCTGAGCTAGAGCAAGATCCCATGTCTATGAAAAATAGTAAGAGTAGCTGGGCATTGTGGTGCATACCTGCAGACCCAGCTACTTCGGGGGCTGTAGCAGGAGGATCACTTGAGCCCAGGAGTTTGAGGTTATAGTGACCTATGATGATGCCCTTGCACTCTACCTGGGGTGACAGAGCAAGACTCTGTCTTAAAAACAAAAACAAATGGGGCGGCACCTATGGTTCAAAGGAGTAGGGCCCTGGCCCCAAGTGCTGGAGGTGGTGGGTTCAAACCCAGCCCCAGCCAAAAACTGCAAAAAAAAAAAAAAGAAAGAAAAAGAAAACAGGCTCGGCGCCTGTGGCTCAAGCGGCTAAGGCGCCAGCCACATACACCTAAGGTGGCGGGTTCGAATCCAGCCCAGACCTGCCAAACAACAATAATGGCTACAACCAAAAAATAGCAGGGCGTTGTGGCAGACGCCTGTGGTCCCAGCTACTTGGGAGGCGGAGGCAGGAGACTTGCTTGAGCCCAGGAGTTGGAGGTTGCTGTGAGCAGTGAAGCCATAGCACTCTACCCAGGGGGACAGCTTGAGGCTCTGTCTCAAAAAAAAAAAAAAAGAAAAAGAAAACAAATAAAGGGCATAGACTCTTATCAGCTCTCATCATGGAGGAATAAACCAAGATGAATGGGCATTCTTTGTAAAAGGCTTACCCCTTCCCTCACTCACAAAGGTAATTACCTTGAATAAAAGCTCTTCTCTTCTAGTTCTCATTGAACAGACTTCCATTATGTCAACAAAGCACTTAATTAAGCAGATTAAATGGTGATGCCAACAAGAATTGGAAAATGAAGTTGACTATATAAGACCCAAATAGATTATTGAGCTAGGCTTTATGGATTTTCTAATCTAATATTTATTCTGTTTTAGATTAATATTTGAATGAATATAAAAAGCCTAATAGAGGTTGGAGGTGCTAAGTATTATTAAATTGTTAGATCCTATTTTCATCGTCAATATTCTTACCACAAGCTACTCAGTATCTCCAAATAGATAATGGTCGTAGGCATCTTTTTTAGCATCATCTGTGGTTGAAACCTCACCCTGTGGTTGTAAGGGCACTGCTGGCTGTTAGCTATCAGATATATTGCCTTCTATTCACTTGGCTTATTGTTTAAAATCATCCCTTCCTTCTTGAATGAAATGACTTGTAAAGTATCTTCTCTCAATAATTAATGTGTCAACAATATAGATATTGAATATCTCTATTTTAGGGGATGTTGGTGAACAGGCCATCAGGCAGATCTTAGATGAAGCTGGAAAAGTTGGTGAACTCTGTGCAGGCAAAGAACGCAGGGAGATTCTAGGAACCTGCAAAATGCTAGGGCAGATGACTGATCAAGTGGCTGACCTCCGTGCCAGGTAAGGTTCCCCCACCCTAACAGAGCAGTAGTGGATGAACTCTTTCCAAACAGGATGCTTCAGAAAGCAAGAATCGGCTCAGCGCCTGTAGCTCGACCGGCTAAGGCGCCAGCCGCGTACACCCAAGGTGGCGGGTTTGAATCCCCAGCCCTGACCCGCCAAACAACAATGACGGCTGCAACCAAAAAATAGCCGGGCGTTGTGGTGGGCACCTGTGGTCCCAGCTACTTGGGAGGCGGAGGCAGGAGACTCACTAGAGCCCAGGAGTTGAAGGTTGCTGTGAGCTGTGATGCCATAGCACTTTACCCAGGGGGACAGCTTGAGGCTCCGTCTCAAAAAAAAAAAATCATTATCATTTATAGGCACCCATGAAATTACAAAAGTTATTAATATAAAATCAAAAAGATTGTGACTTAGACTCAGTAAATCTGAGCCCAAAGGCCTTGTCTTTCATAGTTTTGTATTTTTAAGGATATTATTTTCTAAGGTAAGGAAATGTTAACAAAAACTTGAAATTTTAGCATTGGTTTTCACTGTGGATGCATAGTCACGAGAAACATCCATTAGACTCTTTTCTTCAGTATAATACTTCTTCAATTTTTTTTTCCTTTGAAAGGTATACTTTATTTTGTTTTGATTTTAAAACTGGGGAAAAAATAAAAGGAAAAATTTAAAAGGAGTTTGGGAAAATTTCTGATGCCTGATAAGATGCAAAAAGTGTTTTAAAAATAACTGTTAAGCTTCTGTGCTCAATCAGGATAGATCAAAATACCACCAAATAATAGGTCATAGAATATGTAAATGTATACTTGACTGAACTAGATGTTTATTTCATATTTTCATATGTGTCCAATAACTGAGTGGCTTCCCTTACTAAGATGCATTGAACAAGTCCAATTCCATCTTGTATCTCTACCGTTACCTAAGCCAATGTTCAATTGCATGTTTTGCAATAACAAGAATACCACCTTTATACTTTTGAAGTGTGACTTGTGAAGTATGAATGAAAAACGTAACTTTTAATTACTGTATAACTGCCATAGTTGACTACTTTCCTACCATCTCCTTAAGTTGATCTAATTTTCAGACACTGGACAAGCCCTACATGTATTCAATGGAAGACTGACCTCTACATACTGATCACTTTTGTAAGGTGTATCTTAACCATTTGGACTGTGACACATAGTATTAATTTACCCTCTGTAACTTGACCATTTGAGTCCACTCTACACTAAGAGGTAGAAGGTGTGGGTTTGCCTTTTAGTTGTATTTTTTCTTTAGTATAAGTAATTTTTTCTTGTTTTATTATTACCATGTGTTGGAGTACGTTTGATGTCCTATTGTTTATCATGTGTTATGGAAAATTTTTTCAATGTGAATGGGTCTGATTGTAGGTACATCCTGCAATTACTGAAAAAAAATTACAGTTAATTGAAACATTATGGCCCAAAGGGAAAAACTCACAGAGGTGACACTGAAGGAAAAGTTTGGTCTTCTACATTTTTTGGAATGCAGCAGTTAAAGAAAGATGGTGAAATATCTTGGTGTTAGCAAGAACACAGTTAGCAACATCCAAAAACACAAATAAGAGTACTTAGGGAGCTATGGTAAGGAAAGCAGAGACCTATAGTAGAAAAGGATGATAAAGTCAATGAAGCCACATTAAGCTGGTTCAAACAAATGAAGGCAGTTATTACATGAATCTCTAAGCTAACGATCCATGACATTGCTAAAAATTTCACACAGGAATTCAAGGTGTCATATTTCCAAGGATCAAGTGGTTAGATTGAAAAATTTAAACTGGGACATGAGATCTCCCAGAAGGTCCTGTGTGGCGAATCCAATAAAGTTCCAGTAGAAATTTTGGAAGAGTCTAAGAAAAGTACCATTTTTTTTTTTTTTTGCCAGAGGCTTCAAAAATGATAACATCTTTAATGCCGTTGAGTTTGGTCTCTTTTTTAAAGCAATGCTTAACCAATGCTTGACAGGAGTCTCGTCTTAAAAAAGGACACAGACTTTTCTGGTAACTTGCAAGTGAATCATTTCACAAACATAAAACTGAAATTTCTGCCTCTAAACATAACCTTAAAACTTTAAACTCCTGACCAAGGCATCATCAAAACATTTAAAATGCACTATGAGGTCCAGATCCTGCAGTGGGTCATTACTAAAACACAAACCTGTTGTCCATCCATGGAAGCAAATTAATTTGGATTAGTTCTATTTGGAATAAAGTTTAGCCATAAATGGTACAGAAGTGTTTCAAGAAAGTGGGATTTCTCACAACCCAAGAGCATGATGTTTTGATCCCATCAGACAGTCCATCTCCCCTGGAAGTTTAAAGGAGTAGATTTTGTAGGTTTTGTTGCAGGGGGATGATGAAGGGCAACCTATAGTGAACCTGACACACAAGCAATTTTCCAAGTGATACTGACACCTAATGCATTAACAGACCACCAACACATGAAGCTACTGATTAAGTGGAAGAAACAACTGATGATGACACAGAAATTTCAGAGACTCCAAAAGAAGAGGATGTGAGGCAGCTGATAATGCTGTTGAAGTCATTTGCGTAGAAACACGGCCATGTGTTTAGAGTGCTTTCTCCACTTGTGTTTGTAATAAGAATAAGAATAAGAATAAGAAAAAGACCAAAAATTGACCAAAAATTCAGAAAGAGTGAATGTGAAAACAGTAAAAGTATTGATTTTGTATGATATTGTATATATGATTGTACTGAGTTTTGATTATGTATGATTTCATGTTATTTATTTATTTATTTTTTTTGGCCAGGGCTGGGTTGGAACCCACCACCTCTGGTATATGGGGCCAATGTCCTACCCTTTGAGCCACAGGCACCGCCCAATTTCATGTTATTTTCTAATAGAAGTTGTATAAGGGAATAAAATACATATCCATATCAGTACAGTAGGTCTAGTTCCTTATGTTGACCACCCCCATATGTTGACCAGTTTGTTACAGGCTCTTGGGTAGTCAACTTTCATAGGTTCTACTGTATATTTAATTTTAATTTAATTTATTTTTGACTTATAGCAACATGTGGCTATTGGTTACAATGTGAGACCATACAGATCACAGACTTTATCATTTTAAATATCCAGAAAAAGAAAGGAGAGAAATAGAAAGGTGGTGGCACATTTCTTCTTTTCAAAGTCTTGATCTAGAGGTGGCATTTATTAGATTCACTTAAATTCCACAGATGAAAACTAATCATATAGCCATATCTACATGAATATATGTAAATATGGACTTTGACAGGTGGTTCTCAGTCATAGATATACCCTATGAAAAGGGAATATATTACATTGGCCTGTGGTAATCTCTATTACACCTAGCTAAAAATAATCTATAGAAATTGTTTCCTAAAAATTTGTTAATATTGAAATAAAGTAGAAAAATTAGAAGTGGATAATTAGAAGAGCGAAAAAGTCATGCTTGGTGATGGCCATGGATGGCTGTGTATGAGAAGTGAAAATTGGTAAAAAGTTCAGAATGGAGACGATATCAGGGTTTTCTGAAGCTCATTAGGAATCCCCTAAGGTAAAATAATTCCATTTCTGTAATAAACTGCAAACAGATGGTTGGAGACATTTGACAGAACTTAATCCACCAAGTAGTCATGAAGTTACAGAACTAACAGAAGGTGTACTTAAGTGAAAGGACCCAGTAGTATCACTATCCCAATACATAAATAGTATGGAAGGAAGAAGAAATAAGGGACAAGAAAAGAGTAAGGGGAGTTTAAAAGATATGTTTAAAGGAGGAAGACTGGGTATAAGGATATTTGCCTATTTTTGGATCATTGACTGACCAGTAGAGTGGTGTGGGATAATTTTTTTTAACTTCTTTTAGGTTAGTTTTATCTTTTATAAAATTAAGGGTATTAATATTGTACATTAATCAGGTTTCTTTCATTTGCACATGACAGAAAATCAATGAAGGCAAACTTATAAAAGAAAGTCATTTATTAGTTCATGGAACTTTACAAATCCAGGCTGGGGTATTCAAAGGACAAAAACCATATGCTTGGGATTTTTTTCTCTCTCTTAGCACTCATATTAATGAGTACAGTTGGTTAAGGCTAGGTCATCTGGCTATCCCAGGGCAGCTTATTGTAATTTATAGCTTGATGAGAACCCTATGTCATGAGAGAAGATGTGGAGAAAATAAGGCAAAAATAAGACCAAAAAGGGACGTACAAGTAACTAAATTACCTCTAAAGGATTTTTATAATTACAAAATTCTGAATCTATAGGATAATAGGATTTTATTAAATTTTGCCAGGCAAACAAACTTGTCATATTCACAGGTATTCAATTTCTTTGATCCAGTTCTATGTGACATCTTTTTGTTATTTGAAGGAAATTGATTCATTATACTCTAATTTTCAGTTTCATAGGGTTCTTATTTTATATTAATAATATACCTCAGCCTAAATATCCTAGTTTTTATATAATGTCACCTTCCTAGTGTGCTTAATTTAACATCTATGATTTCTAAAATCATAAAAATCCTAGCCCACCTTAATACAACTTCAGGCTTTTCTTTTACTTGAAAAAATAAGAAAGTAAGCAGGTATATTTATGAATGGTAGAGGCTGTATGACATACTCATCAGGATTAAAATTTTTAGAAAACATAAATCCCTGCAAGATAACATAAGGACCCTGAATATAATAAAGTCCCCTATTATTAATTCAATCATTTGATAAATGTGCATTAAAAATATGACAATGTCCTAGATGCTCAAGTACAGCATTGAACAAACCCAAGAGAAATATTCACTTCCAGGGAGATTCAATTTTAGCATATATCTTGGGGAGCAAAAAAGAGAAGTAGTATAGCACCCTTCTACTATTCTAAAAGGTATAAATCCAGATCCCTACAGAAAACATTTAGGAAACACACAAAATAAAATTCAGCATAAAGTACAAGTCTGTAGTGTGCCTGTGGCAAAACTGTGGAGTGCATATCCTAACTCAAGCTATTCAAGTACATTTTATTTTTACAGCATTGTAACAAGCATGTAAAACAATGTATGTGTAAAATCAGATAATAGGTGACCAACTCGAGTTTCCTGCTTCATATCTAAATGCAAATTGCAGCATCAGAATGCAGACTCTTCTTGGACAGGAATATAGAACCTTTTCTGAAGGAGTATCTCCATTTGCCATTCCATATTTCTCTGAAATTTTTATTTTAGGTGTGGACAAACTAAACAATGGAGACATTTTTAGCAAAAGAACATAGCTCAAAATATGAGACTAAAAACAAGATAATCAAAATAGAAGGATAAAATACAAAAGCAATAAAATTGATAAGTTACAATATAAGTCCCTGTTTCTAAAGGACCAAAAACCTGGCTGGAATTTGTTTTGGCAGACACAGTTTACTAAGCATAGCAAAGACATTCTCCTTGACTCTACCATGTCTGGATTCAGTTCAGCTATTCAGGTTCTTAGCCTGAAATAGACACAGATTGCTATACTTCTATATCTTTTAGAAAAATGCTAGCCCCTGTTAGCATGTAAATGTTTTCTTTCAGCTGCAGTCACGGGTGGTTTATATAGGCCTCCATCAGTTATTTGATTTGGTGCTATAACCTCACTGGTCCCTTGCTCTTTGACTAAGAGAGACGGTACCTATCTTTAAAAAAATATATAGTGTTTATTGATATGTTACTTGTCATGTTACTTCCTTTGTTGCTTATTTTATCACAAAAAAACAAAGCATAGAGACAGCACTTATCTACAGATGTCTACTTATGATTCAGGTAATTCTTTAGTGATGTTGGCTTTGTATCAGCAAATGAGTTGAGAATCAAAATGTGGTGTATACATATAATGGAATGTTATTCAGCCTTAAAGAGGAAGAAAATTCTAACACGTTACAATATGGATGAAACTTAAGTAGATATTATGCCAAGTGCAATAAACCACGTATGAAGAGACAAGTACTGTATAATTCTACTTCCATTAAGTACTTAGAGTAGTCAAAATTATAGAAAGAGAAAAGTAGAATGTTGGTTGCTGAAGTGAGGGGAGAATGAGGAATTGTACTTTAATGGATAGTCCATTTTACAAAATGAAAAGAGTTACAGAAATGGTTGGTGGTGATGGTTGCACAGCATTATGAATAAATTTAATACCACCGAACTATGTTTTTTTTACCACAATAAGTAAATTGTGGTAAATTTGGTAAAGTTTAAAAATAAAAAAAAAATCATCACCACCACCACCACCAACACCAAATCATCACCACTACCATTGGCTACTTGTTCCTTCTTGGAGATTTCTACAGCTGCAGGCTTCTTGAAAACTATCCTCACCCATTTTAATCCCTCCGTCTCGTTTGCCTGCAACATATATTCATTAGTTATTTCATAACACATTCCACATCTTTAGGGAAAAGTCTGTCTTTTCAGCTGTAATCATTAATTAAATTTAGTTCATATTTTCCAGTGATAATATTCTATCTTATCTATTTCAAATGCAGGCCTTAAAATTGAGATCAAAGTTGATAATGAGTAGTAGTGAAGATCATGATGAAAACCTGCCACACGGGAAGGAAGGAGGCGGGTACTAATAACAAATACTTTGGGTACAATTTATTCACTATACTCCGATGACAAATACATCATAGCTTCTTCAAAGCCTATATGTAGTACAAGATCCAATCTTAAATATCAGATATGTAATATGTAAATGACATTTGGAGGGGCTATATCATCAGGGAATGCACATATTTCTCTGCCTAAAAACATCAGTAAGTTGAGTCTTCCCAATATTTCCTGTTAAACTTTCCAAGAGTCACTGAAGAGTCTCTACTCTCTGCTTTATGAGTAGAGAGAGAAAGGGTCACTGTTTTGCTCTGACCAGTTTTCTAGCTTCCTGTAACTTCGCAAGTAAGCATGATACTCTGCTGTTTACCTTGGAAGCGCAAATCTACTTTAAAATTTCATACTAATGGGAGAGCTGCTGCTGGAACTGAACTTTCCTCACTGAAAATAAATTCAGTCCTTTCAAAAATACAGAACTAAGAGACTCTTAAAGATGACCGTTTTTTTCGATGATTCTATCCACCTGTAGCTCTGCAAACATAACCATCTGTTTCACAACCAGCCAGGACCTCAACATGTTTTCTTTCACAAATTTTTGTTTAGGAGTTCCATCCAGCCTGTGTACAAATTCTTGATACGCCCACATTTTTATACACTTCAGTGTAGCCCTGACATGTTACAGGATCACAAATGCAATATCACTCTGCTCAGATGTGCAAAGTAAACATTATTTCCTTATTTAAACTTCCTCACGATTTGCTCCCCCTCACAAAGACATTTCTTTTCATAACATGGTCCTACTCATCTCTTGCTTTTAGAATCAAATATCATTTCTCCAGAACCCCTAATTTCTGGTTATGATTCTGATGGCCTACCTTCTACCTTTTCATCTTGGTGTAGGGTTAATTCTTTCTCAATATTTCGGCCAGGAAAACAGCTGACGTCTGTAACTTAACCTGGCTGAATGTGAGAATTTTTTTCAACCCTATCTCCTTCTACCATTGCCAGCTCTATAAAAATTCAAGTGTGTCCATGGGTACCTAACCACAATCCTTTCTTTTGTCTAATTACTGTAAATGAAATTGTTTTTATCCACTATAGACTCATGTCTCATGCTTAAGTTGGTTCTGGGATGGAGAGAATGAGAAGATCCTCTATAAGGCTGGCTAAAGATTGCCTCTACCTTTTCTTCCCCCTATATGTCCTTTCAGGGACTGGGAGAGAAAGAGGAGTGAGAAAGACATATGTATCTTATTGTCATCTTTCCTTCCTCTATCTTATTTGTCTTCATTTTATTTCCACTACAACTAGATCCAAGGAATGTATATTCTTTTTTTTCCTTCCATTTTTTAAATTAGATCAAGGATGACTCACACACCATATCCTTACTTTTTATTGAGGTTACACAATGTGTCATGGTTCACCTTTTGTGGTAGAAATCATAGACTATGTGATGAAAGAAGTATCTTAAGATATAGTGTATCTTGTTGGCTATGTATACACACACACACACACACACACACACATATATATATATATACATATGTATATTAGATTTTTAACTGATATAAAATAATTACACAATTTATGGAATATTTGTGATATTTTGATTTATGTAAGATCATATATCATGGTATGATCAAATCAGGATAATTGAGGTATCCATCATCTCAAACATCATATCTTTGTTTTGGAACATTAAAAATTATGTCTTCTAGTTACTTTGAAGCTTACAATGAATTATTAACTATAGTCACCCTACTGTGCTATAGCACACTAGGACATAGTCTTCCTACCCTAATGGGTAGGTTTGTATCTATTAACCAATTTCTCCCTGTTCTCTCATTCCCCTACTGTTTCTGTTACCTGGCAACTACTATTCTACTCACTACTTCTATGAGAATAGTATTTTTAGATCTCACATATGAATGTAAACACATAATATTTGTCTTTCTGTGCCTGGCTTCTTTTTTTTTATATTTTTATTTTTTTTATTGAATGTTAACTATGTACATTAATGTACTTCTGGGGTACAGTGTGGGGTTTTCACATGCATTCTGAAATACTTCCATCGAACTGGTCAACACAGCCTTCATGTCATTTTCTCAGTTATTGCTTTAAAACGTT
>CAUYTI010012552.1:0-39351 GCA_963575145.1 Galago senegalensis
TCGTTTTCTTCTTGCTAATACGTTTAAGTTCTCTATGGATTCTGGTTATTAAACCTTTGTCGGAGACATAACCTGCGAAAATCTTCTCCCATTCTGATGGCTGTCTGCTTGCCTTACTTACTGTGTTCTTGGCTGTGCAGACATCTTTACCAAGAATAGATTCCATCTTAAGAAACCACTTTCTTTTCTCATCCATGATATTCAAATATTCATCTAGGTTTTATTAATAGATTGCAGTACTTCAGTCACATGTTCAGGCTCTATTTCTTATTCAAGTTTTCTTGTAATTTCTGCCACATCTGCAGTGAGTTCCTCCACTGATGTTTTGAATCCCTAATGTCATTCATGAGGGTTGAAGTCAACTTCTTTAAACTCCTGTTAATGTTGATATTTTGACTTCCTTCTATGAATCACAAGTGATCTTAATGGCAGCTAGAATAGTGAATACTTTGAAGGTTTTCAAATGACTTTTTCCAGATGCATTAGAGGAATCACCATCAGTGAAAGGTATAACCTTAAAAAATATATTACTTAAATCTTAAGACTTGAAAGTAAAAATTACTCCTTGAGACATGTACTGAAGAATGGTTTCTGTGTTACCAGGCATGAAAACAACATCAGTCTCTTTGCATATCTTCATCAGAGTTCTTGGGTAACCAAGTACCTTGTCAAAAAGTGGTAATATCAGATGGTGCCTGTGGCTCAAAGGAGTAAGGCACCAGCCCCATATGCTGGAGGTGGTAGGTTCAAACCCAGCCCTGGCCAAAGACTGCAAAAAAAAAAAAAAGGCGGTAATATTTTAGAATAAATCTATTCTTCTGAGCAGAAGGCATCAACAATAGCCTTAAAATATTCAGTAAACAGATATACTGTCTTACAGGTTCTGTTGTATCATTTTATACAGCACAGGCAGGGAAGCTTTAGGATTTTAGGAATGATGAATGAACATTGGCTTCAACTAAAGTCAACAGCTGTATTATCCCTTAACAAGTGAGTTCACCTGTTACTTGAAGCTTTGAAGCCTGAGACCATCCTTGACTTCTCTCCAGGTATGAATGTACTAAATGGCATCTTTTTCCAATAAAGTACTGTTTTGTCTACATTGAAAATCTGTTGTGTAGTATAGCTACCTTCATTGATGTTCTGAGCTAGACTTTCTGGATAACTTGCTGAAATTTCTACATCAGTATTTGCTGCTTAACCTTTAACTTTTATCTTATGGAAATAACTTCTTTATTCAAACCCCATAAATCATTCTCTGCTAGCTTCAAATTTTATTTCTACTTTTTAACTTTTTTTTTTTTTTTTTTTTTTTGCAGTTTCTGACCGGGGCTGGGTTTGAACCTGCCACCTCCAGCGTATGGGACCAGTGCCCTACTCCCTTGAGCCACAGGTGCTGCCCCCAGTTTTATTTCTGTTGCTTCTTTACCTCTATCCACCTTCATAGAATAAAGAGAATTAACACCTTATTCTGGATTAAGCTTCAGCTTAAGGGAATGTTTCTAGGTAGTTTGATCTATCCAGACCACTAAAATTTTTGCTCTATCAGCAACAAGTCTGTCTTACTTTCTTATCATTTGTGTGTTTCCTGGACTAATAGTTTACCATACTTGATCTTAGCCAAAAGAAGAGAAGTGATATGGAGTAACACTTTCAATTTCTTTCAAGAACTTTTCCTTTGCATTCATGATTTCACTGTTCAGTGTTAAAAGGACTAGATATTGGCCTATCTCAAATTTCAATATGCCTTTATCACTAATCTTAATCATTTCTAGTTTTGATTCAAAGCAAGAGATATGCAACTCTCGGATTCACCTGAATACTTAGAGGCCATTGTAGGGTTATTAATTGGTATAATTTCATTATTGTTGTGCCTTAGGAAATATTAGACTTGAGGAAAGGAAAAACACTTGAGGAACAAATGAGTTGATGGAGCAGTTAGAATTGCTCCCAAACAATAATAATAGTAACATCAAATAACACTGAACATGATCACCATGAAACATTTAATGATAATGAAAAAGCTAGAAATATTGAGAGAATTACTAGAATTGAGATTACTCATGGACATTTTGAATGGACACAACATGCTCTTATGGAAGAAAACCAAATAAAAAGTCTGTGGTGGACATACAAATGTCCTCACAAAGACACAAAGTGAGCACACGCTATTGGAAATGTGGACCTAATAGACTTGCTCAAAATAGGGTTGCTACAATCCTTCAATTTATAAAAATCAGAATATATACAATATGTAATAAAGCAAATTGAAGTGAAATAAGATATGCTTATAAATACATACAGGGTAAGGGAAGGTAAGACTGCCCCCTTGAGACTGTGAAAACCTGGGACCAACGTTTGTTACAGTTACAGTGAAATGCATAATAAAAATTGCATACATTTTGCGTTTACTATGTACTAAACATATTTTTAATTGTTACCTGATAATTCTGTGTATTTATAGAGTACAGAGTGACATTTTCACATATGTATACAATAGGTATTGATGAAATTAGGGTAATTAGCATTTCCCTCACCTTAAACATTTACCATTTCTTTATGTTCTGCAAATTCAAAATCTTCCCTTCTGGCTATATGAAAATACACTATACTTTTATGCCTTCTCTTTCCTATGTTAATAAGAAATGTGTGAAATAAATAATATTTTTATTCTCCCTTCACTATGAGATGTTAAAGATTGATCTCTGTCATAAAGTTAGTTAGACCTGGATTTGAAGCAAGGTTATTTTGACTTCAAAGCTCAAGTCTTGACTACTAGGTAATAACACCTCTTTGAGAATCTTTTAATTTATATGTATTAAAAGGTTGCTTAGAATCATATAATCATTTGTATTATAAGTCAAAAAAGATGTTTCATTAGTTGGTGGGTCATTAATAAGATTACTCATGGACATTTTGAGTGGAGGCAACATGCTCCTATGGAAGGAAACTGAACAAGAAATCTGTGGTGGATATACAACTGTGCACCCAAATCTCTGATTTTCTTCTCCTTATGGGGGCATGCATCACCGAAGTTAGATATGGTAAAACATAGATATGGATATACAACTGTTCACCCAAATCTCTGATTTCCTTCTCCTTAGGGGGGGTATGCATCATTGAAGTTAGATATGGTAAAACTTCATTTCTTCAAAGAAATGAGAAGTCGCATGTGCCATTTCTGTAGGAGAATTTAGGGACAAATGTGACATTCTCTATGCTCTCTTCCCTTGGCATACAATCATGGAAGGCTGTGTTTATGACATTGCTGGTGAAGAAGACAGATGAATGGCCAATTAACACATGAAAAAAATTCTCATCATCTTTAATCATCAGAGAAATGCATATCAAAACCAACCTGAGATATCATATAACCCCAGTGAGAATAGCCCACATCACAAAGTTCCAAAGTTGAAGATGCTGATGCAGTGTAGAGAGAAGAGAATACTTTTGCACTGTTGATGTGACTGCAAACTAATACAGCTTCTTTGGAAAGAATTGTGGAGAATCTTCAAAGAACTCAAACTAGATCTTCCATTTTATCCTGAAATCCCATTACTAGGTATCCATTGACAAGAAGAAATCATTGTACCATAAGGATATTAGCACTAGATTGTTTATTGTAGCTCAATTTATAATTTTCAAGATGCACAATCAACTCAAATGCCCATCAACCCATGAATAGATTACTAAACTGTGATATATATATATACCATGGAATGATAGTCAGCAGTAAAAAGATGAAGAATTTATATCTTTTATAGTAATCTGTATAGAGTTCCAGAACATTCTCTTCATTAAACTATTGTGAGAATGGAAAAGTAAGTAGCCAATATATTCAATAACAATATGAAACCAGTAGATGAACTAATATAGGACCACACAAGAGAAAAACTCAATTTAATCCAAGTTGCAAGGAGGGAGACTGGGGTGGGAGGAAGAAAGGAAGAGGAAGGGGAATTGTTGTGTTTTCATTTAACATCCACAACATATATGGCACACCTCCTGGGTGAGGGATACAACTAAAACTAGGATCTTACCTAACAAACACAAACATTGTAATCTAATCATTTGTACCCTCAAAATAATCTGAAATTTTAAAACATAACTTGGAATAGTGAATGAGTAAGTAGAGGTCAGATGATAGAGAAATTCACCTACATTAAGAGTGGACTTCATGTGAATGAGAAATAAACTTTTGATGTGTTAAGCTCCTGGGATACGGTGTGAACTCACCTAATCTGATTGACAAATATCAGACCACTTGGATTCTATATATGGCCATAATTTTCACCGGCCATAATGTTTAACAGTTAATACACATATCTATGAGAACTAGGTGTTTTTCATTTTAAAATTATTTCTTTTTTTGTGGTTGAGAGTGAATGTAATTCAAAAATAGAAATTGTAGAAACTCTAGGTTAAATTTTTTTTTTTAATTTATTGCTTCAGGCTCATTGAGGTTACAAAGAATTAGGTAACATTGTTTACATTTCTTAGGTAAAGTCCCTCTTATAATTGTCCTGTCCCCAAGAGGTATGCAATACACTGTAAACCCTCATCTCCCTTCCTCCTCCCCTTTCCCTACTCCCTCATTTCCCCACCCCTACCTTGAATGGATTTGTGTTTTTCTCTTATGTAAGTATATATCAGATTGTCTACTGGCTTCATATCAGAATTGAGTACCTTGGATTCTTGCTTCTCCATTCTTGTGATACTTTACTAAAAAGAATGTGTTTCAACTCTATCCAGGTTAATACAAAAGATGTAAAGTCTCCATCTTTTCTAAAGGCTAAACAGTATTCCATGGTATACATATACCACAGCTTGTTAATCCATTCCTAAACTGATGGACATTTAGGTTGTTTCCACATGTTTGTCAATTGTAAATTGAGCTACAATAAACAGTATAGTGCAAATGTCCTTATGATAAAATGATGTTTTTTCTTCTGGGTATATTCCTAGTAATGGCTGACTTTACAACAGACAAAGTTGAAAAACAATACTTTAAAAACGTGATCAAGGTTAATATAAGCAGTGCTTTCATATGAATGTCATGCACTTCTTGAGACAAAGTTGTGAGAAGGGCACTTTACCTTTATAGTATTCTTCTCCCAAATTCATAATCCTACTTTAATTATGAGAAAAGCATCAGAAAGCAAAAATTCAGAAACATTTTTTCAAAATACATGAGTAATTATCTTCAAAACAGTCATTTTTGTAAAAAACAAGGAAAGATTTTAAGGACATGTCACAGACCAGAAGATACTAAGGAAGAAATGGGAACTTTCTTAGATCATTTGTGCTACTGTGACAAAATACCTGAGACTGAATGATTTCTGAACAATACAAATTTATTTCTCATAGTTCTAAAGGCTGGAAAATCTGAGATTAAGGCTTCTGTAGAAGTAACCTGGTGAGAGTTGTCTCTGTTTCCAAGATAGTACATTACTGTTGCATCCTCCTTAGCAGAGTATCCTCATGTGGCAGAAGGGATGGAAACGCAAGAAGCACTTGGTTCAACATGGAACTCTTTTATAGTGATGCTAATTCCACACACGAGATAAGAATTTTCATGACTCATTCATTACTCAAAGGCCACACCTCTGAATATTGTTGCATTGGGGATTAAGTTTCAAAATGAATTGTGGAGGGTACACCATTATTTAAATCACAGCAGCAACTACGTGCTATGTTGTACCCTAGATTGAATCCTGGAACAGAAAAAGGCCAGAGAGGAAAAACCGGTGAAATTGAAATAAAGCCCATAGGTTAGTTAACAATAGTGTAGCAATTATTTTTCAGTTTTGATAAATCCATTATAGTAATGAAGAAAATAACCTTATGGTAAAAGGAAACTGGGGGAAACTGGGTGAGGTATATCATAACTCTTGATAACTCATGTATTAATCAAGGTTCCCCAAAGAAGCAGAACCAATAGATAGACACACACACATATGCAACTATAGAGGCTGAAAAGACTATGATCTGCACTTGGTAAACAGGATACTGAGTAGGATCAATGCTCTCATTGCAGTCTAAAGTCTGAAGGTAGGGAAAAAACAAAAGATAACAAAGAACCAAAAAAAAAAAAAATCCCAGATCAGTGCAGTTAGGCAAGAGGAAATAAAGAGGAAATACTTTACTTGTGGGAATGTCAACCTTTTTGTTCTATTCAAACCATAAAGTGATTGGATGGGGCTCACCCATATTATGGAGGTCAATTTGATTCAATCTACTGATTAAAATATTAATCTCATCCAGAAACACCCTCATAAACACATCTAGAATAATGTTTGACCAAATGTCCAGGCATCCCTCGGCCCAGTCAAATTGACACATAAAATTAACAGTAATCTCTCTATACTAAATTCTTAAATTTTCTATACATCTAAAAATATTCCAGAATAAAATGCTTATCTAAAAAAATCTATCTGAAATGTTTTGGTTATGCTTATGTAAGGATCAGACTACATGACTATTTTAAATCCCTACTAATTTGTACTTTGATATAAGCTAATGACATATTGCACTCAAATCTCTGTAAGCTCCTCAAGGGCAGGACACTATGACATTCATCTCAGTATTTCTAGCATCTACCATAACCCTTGACTAACATTTGTTGAATAAATAAATACTATCATCTTATTAAAAAATGTTTTAAGCTAAATTTTCGTGGAAATTCCCTTATTTCACTGCAGGTTAGCAAACAAAACAAAACACACAAAAAACTATTTAGCACAGGCTATTGGAAAGCCTAAAACACATTTCCTTTACATATCACATGCAACAATGGATAAAGCAAGTGGCTGCAAATCACTCTTGAGTGTCTTCCAACACACAAAAGCTGTTAAAGGTATTTACTCATGTTTTATGATACCAAAAAGTGCCTTCTAAATGACTTATTACAACTGTGTATTTATTCACTATCTATCTTTTACTTTTAATGCAATATCTTTGCCAGGTTGTAAATTTGAACATTCTTATATGAAATTTTCAAAGCACGTACTCTAGAATCTTATGTATCTATAATCCTCTATGTTATTGTAGGATCTTATCACAAAATACATTCTTTAACATTCTCACATTTGTGTTCATAGGCGTATTCACATGAAACCTTTGAGGGAAAGTGCCATATACTTTTAGATTAAATTGTGCAAGAATATTCTGCTTCTCTCTTGCTTAATAATCAGAAATTAATATTAAATGAATGACAATAAGACATAGGGATTGTATACTTTTAATTCCTTAATTTAAAGTGTATCCAGCACAAATTATTATAATAATATTTTCCCATGATTTTGTCAGGTCAATAATTGTACAAATGAAGTATCAAACTGGGAAGAACAATGGCACAGAAAGGTGGGTAATGTTATTTTCACTGAATTTTGATAAACGATAATCAATAAGAACTCACTACTTTTCTGGACTCAGTACTAGGGTAATAACAAGAGACTGCTGATAATTTTTCAGTCCACTAGTGCAAAAAAAAAAAAGAGATCCTTTCTTGCACAATTTACTCATTTTGAATATTTTGCACAATTTACTCAATAATCACATTGATGAAGAACCTCTTCTCCAGATCACTGTTGTAGAATGAATTTTTAGTCTTTCACCAATGTCTGAAGTGGTTGATGGGGCCAAGACACACTTTGATCATGGAAAGGGACATACCTCCAATCCCAGTCCCATTTCAGAGAATTCAGATGATCTCTGAAATAGATAATCCTCAATTGTTAATTTTATGTGTTAACTTGGGGAGGCCCTGCTACTTAATCAGATACTAATCTATGTATTCCTGTGAAAGTATTTTGTAGATGTGATTAACATCTGCAATATTTTGACTTTAAGTAAAATAAATTATCCTTGATAATATGGATAGGTCTCATACCATTTGCTGAAGGCCATAAGGGCAAAAATTGAAGTTTCCTGGAAAGGAAGAAATTCTGCCTCAAGAGTGCAGAATCAACTCCTGACTGAGTTTCCAACCTGCTGTACTTCTTACAGCTTTAATGCCTACCAACTTACGAAACTATATGAGTTAATTACTTAAAAATAAATTTCATATGTAGATAGATATAGGTATATAGATATAGGTATAGGTATAAATATATACAAATATCTAATTAGATATAGACAGATAAAAATGATGCATATCTATAGCTATACCTATAAATACCCTCCCATTGGCTCCTTTTCTCTAGGTAATCCTTACTGACACATCATCTTCACTCTTAAGTTTTCAAATGAAGTTATAATTCAGTAGACAGTAATGATATTGGTGGGACAATCAGAAAAACTATATACGATAATCTCTGTACTCTTCGGTCATATCATCAGTTTGGTGAATAGATGGTCAATGAAATTAGCAAAGCTATTTTATTTATTTATTATTTATTTGTTATTAAATAACTGTGTACAATGATGCATTTATGGGGTTCAGTGTACTTTACTAATATACAATGTGAAATGCTTACATTGAACTGACTAACATATAATTATTTTGAAATGTGCCATTGTATCATGCACATTAGGTGAGGTCCCCCCAAATACCCTCCCTTCTCCCATCTCCCCCCTCTCCTCCTATCTCTTTCCTCTTCCCTTCTACTTTCTGCACTATAGTTATGTTTTACCATTTGTACGAATGTGTAGGTGCTTATATATTGATTTCTTAGTAATATTGAATACACTGGATACTGTTTTTTCCATTCTTGAGATACTTTGCTAAGAAGATTATGTTCCAGCTCCATCCAGGTAAGCAGAAAAGGTGTGAAGTCACCATCTTTTTATGGCTGCATAGTACTCCATGGTATACATATACCAAAATTTGTTAATCCATTCATGAGTCTGTGGGCACTTGGGCTGTTTCCATGCCTTGTCAATTATGAATTAGGCTGCAATAAACATTCTGGTGAAAAGTCTTTGTTGTAAAATGATTTTTGATCACCTGGGTACATACTTAGTAGAGAAATTGCAGGATTGAATGGTAGGTCTACTTTTAGTTCCTTGAGTGTTCTCCAAACTTCTGTCCAAAAGAGTCACATTAGGTTGCATTCCCACTAGCAGTGTAGAAGTGTTCCCTTCTCTCTGCATCCACACCAACATCTGTAGTTTTGGGATTTTGTGATGTGGGCTAATCTTATTGGAGTTAGATGACATCTCAAAGTGGTTTTGATTTGCATTTCTCTGGTGATTAAAGATGATGAGCATTTTTTCTTCATGTGTTTATAGGCCATGCTCCTGTCTTCTTCAGAGAAATTTCTGTTCAAGTCTCCTGCCCACATATAAATGGGGGTCTAGTTATCAGAACTTTGTTGGAATCATAAACTGCAAAAATCTCCCATTCTGAGAGTTGTCTCTTTGCTTTATTTACTGTGCTCTTGGCTGTGCAAAAGCTTTTTAATTAGATCAGATCCCAGTAATGTATTTTTGGTGTTGCTTCAATTGCTGGAGAGGGGAGTGTCCTTCTCATAAAGTATTTCCCCAGACTGATTTCTGTGGGGGGAAAGACTCCCTATTTAACACATGGTGCTGGGTGAACTGGCTGGCAACCTATAGAAGACTGAAACTGGACCCCTACCTTTCACCATTAAAAAAAAATTGATTCTCACTGGATAAAAGATTTAAACTTAAGACATGAAACTATAAAAATACTAGAAGAGAGTACAAGGAAAGCAAAGCTATTTTTAAAAGTACATGAAGTAGAAAAGTCTTAATTTAAATTTCCTGGAATTAGTTAGAATTACTGTCAGAAGTATTGCCTAATCAAGTAAGCCTGGTCTGTGTTTAGAAGTGCCTTTCCTCTGAAAGCCAAGTGATCGACAGTGGGAAAAATGTAAATTCTCTCAAAATTCTTAAAATTTGTCAACACATATATATTTCTCATATTACTATATATACTATACAACATTGCACAATCTGTGAGGATGGGTTTCTGGTTATTGAGTGCTTGAAATATGGCTAGTGTGATGGAGAAGTGATCAATGGCTACCATGATAAATGGTACAAACTTAATTATATGCATTTAAAATATAAATAATACTTACCCAATACAAACTGCGTAATATAGTGTTTTTCTTATGTCACTTTAAATGCAAATTTCCATGATTATGTTCTCTGGAGGTTGTATAAGGTACATGTGGCATTTTTTAAAAAGGTTTCCTTCACAATGTGAATATTTTGAATATTTTAGATATACTTTTAGCAACAAACAGATTTTATCATTTAATAATTTTACATTGTTAGTGTTCAGTGTAATTCATTTATATGATGGTGTTCTTGGTAAAGAAAGTCATTTGAAGTATGTATTATATATGAGGTCAGGTTTCTTTCTCTGAATTGACCAAAACTTTTACTGGGAATAAATTTTTTATGTCTAAAATAATTTCCATCTAAAATAAATGAGAAGATTTTGCCATAATATAACATATTGCTCTCTTGTCTACTTTTTACAAATAATTATGTGTGCATAATAATTTTAGTGTTAAATATCATTATCATTGGACATATTTTTTAGAACTGTGTAGTATAACATTATAAATCTTTATTTAGGCTAATGATAAAGAGGCTCATGTATGTTGGGATCATTCGTACACCAAAAGATGGCTATTCTTTCACTAAGTAGAGGAAACAACAGCAATCAAAGTAACTTCTTCTCAGGTATATTTTGGGTCTGTGAGTTCAGTTATATAGTCCCTCCTTTTATATACTCTCATTTCAAAGTGAATATTCCACATTAGCCATATTGCTACAGTAGGGCTGTAAAACATTTATAAGAAATAGTTCCACCTAAATTTGTCTGTATAAATTCAATTACAAATCAAATTATAAAGGAACATGTACTTAGAGAATCATATGAACTAATGGCAAAACCACAACTAGAGGTATGCCTTGGAATTTGTATTTAAGAATAATGTCCTTAGGCACTATAAGGGAGGAAAGACTTGGAAGACTGGGGCCTGCTAGGGTGTGGGACCCTGGGCTTCCCTGATTGAGTGGACAAAGGAGCCAAAAGGAAACTCAGTAAGGAGCATTTCCCCCTATTCTAGGGAGAAGGAGGTTATAAATATTACCTTTGTGGTTTTTGTCCTGTGGAATTATTCACAAATACTGGTTCTGATCTTGACCCATGTGAAAAACTTCATGATGAAAACCTATTAAAATAGTATGAGAAGAGTTCTTGTTTTTTGAAAAGTTAACTATGAAATATATTTTTTTGTGATGCTTAATAGAGCTTACTTGTAGAAGTAAAAGGAAGAATCAAATGAGGTCATGCTCATTTGGCATTATCTCAAACAAACAAACAAACAAACAAACAAAAAACAGTCCTCTGGGGAGCTGACCCAACAGGCCAAAATGAAGAAAAAAATTCAGGTTCTAACAAATAAAATTGATGTGCTTCTTCAGAATATTGAAGAATTAGAATCCAAAGGAAAGGTAGGGGAGGCCCAGGGGATGTTGAAATAAATTGGAGAGTTAAAAGAGAGAGAGAGGGAGTGCAAGATGGCCAACTGGAGTCGGCATTCAACAGAAGCTCCTGCCCAGAGGGATGGATTATGACCAGAAAGTACCCAACAGTGCTGAAGACTGGGAGCTGAGCTGAGAGAGAAGAGTGATAACTGCATTTCACCTTTGCCGAGGCAAGCTGCGGTTCAAGAAAGCAAATTTTAGGTACAAAACTCATCCCAAAGGAAATGTATCCTCTTGCTTACACAAGAGTGTTTTTTTTTTCCTTTGTGGCTCCCTGTAGGTTTTCTACAGGTGAGCAGTGAACTAAGGACCTCTTGTCTCAACCCACGGGAGAGTTGCAGAAAGTGGGGACTACTTATCCAGTGGGATGGTGCTGTGACCCTGAGCACTCGCTTGCCAGACATGAAAGTTGAACTAACTTTTTCTGTCATTTTGAACTTCCAGTCCACCCTTCTCCCCTCACCTGATGGTCCAGAAGCCTAACCCCTACAGAGACCAGAATGTCTGCGTTCACTGCCAGGTCTGGGCACTGCAAGGGCTGTGATATAAAAGCTACACTGTAACAGTGAGCCCAGCAGTAGTGTAGAAAAAGGGGGAAGGCTGTTGGGCTTGGCTCTATGAAAGTGCAAACCAGCTGTAGGAGGAGGTGGGTGAGCTAAGTCCATTGCCCTGCTGAAACTGAGCACACTGTGACCCACCCTGCCAGAGTTGAATGCCTGATGCT
This sequence comes from Galago senegalensis, assembly GCA_963575145.1. Classification (NCBI taxonomy): domain Eukaryota; kingdom Metazoa; phylum Chordata; class Mammalia; order Primates; family Galagidae; genus Galago; species Galago senegalensis. The sequence continues at coordinate 12,194 of CAUYTI010012552.1, forward strand.
CTGCCAAGCCAGAGCCAAGAGCCCCACACCCCACCCAGCCAGAGCCCCTCATCACAAGCCCCACCCTGCTAGAGCTGCATGCTCATTACCTGCCCTGGCAGAGCTATGCCCCCTGCCCCTTGCCCAGCCAGTGCCCCACTCCCTGCCCAGCCAGAGCCACTCATGATGTGCTCCACCCTTCTAGAGCTCTGTGCTATGCTCCACCCAGCTAGAGCTGCTAGCTGCTAGAGCCATGTGCTGCACTCTGCCCTGATGGACCCACCACGTGCTCAACCTGCCAGAGCCACTGGGCACCCCGTGATGCCAGAACCATGTATAGGGGAAAGGCCTATATACCTCTGGTCTAAAAAGCTATTTGAGAGAGAGCAGTGAAAAGACTTTGTGCACACAAACTTGTGAGAAACTGAGGCAGAATGCCATATGATCAGGCCGGCTGTGGGCCTAAAACCCCCCTGACCTAAGGTCAGCCTGGTTGGTTGCAGGTATAAAACCCCCCCTGACTTAAGGTCCACGTGGGAGTGGAGGCTTACAGACAAATTCTCTGTATGTCTTGGAAATTTCTTAATTATGCCTTGCTTAAAATTGAAGTAACTGCCTCCAAACGGTGAGACCAGCAAGGCAGGTATTTAATCCGCCTTCCTCCTCTAAGCCTCAGGCTTCATCAGATAAGCATAAAAAAAGTAATGACTGACAAGATGATCTCCATTAAATTATGTTAAAAGGATTATGTTCAAAAGGACTATATTAGATAAAGTAATATCAATTAAATCATAGATTAATAGGGAGGAGCTGCTCACGAGATACTCACAAGATGTTTATTCAGAAAATGAATTATGGGTTGTAATGAATATTAATTAGATCATTGATGTACAGTGCCCATGTGCAGAAGGATTGTAATAAATATTAATAAGATACAGTGCACATGTGCATCATGGACTATTTAAACCAAGAATAAAGAAATCAACTTGCCATTTGCCATAAGAGAGCAGTGATCCCTGACTGTTTAAGCCAGGAATAAATAAAGTTGTCACATGCCTGAGCAAGCTGTGAGCCCCTTTATTTAAATATACAATTTCAATATGTGAGTTTATTCTCTGCAACATCACTTCTCTGTGAAAGCCTAATGGCCACATTCTGGCACAACAAGCAGGGTACCAGGTAGCAGGGTTCAAAGGGTGTTCTTTGTGAGGATAGTCTGGCCAGCTTCTTCATGGAGACACATGGACTTTGACACTCCAAACAGAACAGTAGGTGCCTAAGGCAAACCATGGACAATTGAAACCAAGGAAGTAACGATCATGCTGGGTATGTGGGGCTCTGTGGCATAAACAAAGGGAAAATGGATAATAATAATTCCTTGGATCAACAAGGGAGGTAGGAACAGCTCTTAAAAGAACAAACCGGGTGGCACCTGTGACTCAGTGGGTAGGGTGCCAGCTCCATATACTGAGGGTGGCAGGTTCAAACCTGGCCCTGGCCAAACTGCAACAAAAAAAATAGCTGGGCATTGTAGCAGATGCCTGTAGTCCCAGCTACTCAGGAGGCTGAGGCAAGAGAATTGCCTAAGCCCAGAAGTTAGAGATAGCTGTGAGCTGTGATGCTATGTGCCCAAACAGAATGTGCCTCAATTTATGAGAGACTCTAACAGACATGAGCAACATGATTTTCTCCAGCACCATAATAGTCAGAGATTTTAATGCCCCTTTGGCAGTGTTGGATAGATACTCCAATAAGAAACTAAGGAAAGAAATTATAGATTTAAACTCAACCATTCAACAATTGAATTTAAGAGACATCTACTGAACCTTTCATCCTAACAAAACTGAATATACATTTTTCTCATCAGCCCATGGAACATCCTCTGAAATTGATCACATCTTAGGTCTAACCTCAGCACATTTAAAAGAATACAAATCATTCTGTGTACTTTCTCAGACTGTCATAGAATAAAAGTTTAACTCAGTAACAATAGGAATCTGCATACACATACAAAATCATGAAAACTAAACCTCATGCTGAATGATAGCTGGATCACAGGTGAGACTAAGAAGGAAATTACCAAATTTTTGGAAAGAACAATAATGAAGACATGAATTACCAGAACCACTGGGATACCACAAAGGCAGTCCTAAGAGGGTAATTTATAGCACTGCAAGCTTTCCTTAAGAAAACAGAAAAAGAGGAAGTCAACAACTTAATGGGACATTTCAAGCAGCTGGAAAAGAAAGAACATTCCGATCTCAAACCCAGCAGAAGAAAAGAAATAACTGAAATTAGAGCAGAATTAAATGAAATTGAAAACAAAAGGATTATACAACAGATCAATAAAATAAAAAGTTGGTTTTCTGAAAAGGTGAATAAAATATATAAACCTTTGGCTAACCTAACCAGAAATAAAAGAGTGAAATCCCTAATTTCATCAATCAGAAACAACAGACCAATAACAACAGACTCCTCAGAAATTCAAAAAATTCTTAAGAAATATTACAAACAAATCTATTCTCAGAAATATGAAAATCTGAAGAAAGTAAACCAATACTTGGAAGCACACCATCTTCCTGGAGTTAACCAGAATGAAGTGGAAATGTTGAATAGCCTATATCACATTCTGAAATAGCATCAACTATACAAAATCTCCCAAAAAGAAAAGTCCTGGACCAGGTGGCTTCACATTAAAATTCGACCAAACCTTTAAAGAGGAAATAGTCCCTATATTACTCAACCTTTTCCAAATTATAGAAAAAGAAGTAATACTTCTCAACACATTCTATGAAGCGAACATCACTTTTATCCCCAAATCAGGAAAAGACCCAACAGGAAATGAAAATTATAGACCAAAATCTCTAATGAACACTGATGCAAAAATATTCATTAAGATCCTAGCAAACAATCCAGCAACACATCAAACAAATTATACACCATGACCAAGTGGGTTTTATCCCAGAGTCTTATGGCTGGTTTGATATACCTAAATCTATAAATATAATTAATCACATAAACAAAATATAAAACAAAGACCAAATGATTATCTCAATTAATGCATAAAAATCTTTTGATAATATCCAGCATCCTTTTATGATCAGAACACTTAAGAAAATAGGTATAGAAGGGACATTTTTTAAACTGATAAAGGTCATCTACAGCAAACCCACAACCAATATCATATTGAATGGAGTTAAATTGAAATCATTTCCTCTCAGATCAGGAACAAGCATGGTTGCCCATTGTCACCACTGCTTTTTAACATTATAATGGAAGTCTTAGCCATCACAATCATGCAAGAAAAGGAGATCAAGGGTATCCATATAGGGTCAGAAGAGATCAAATGTTTACTCTTTGCAGATGATATGATTGTATATCTGGAAAAGTCTAGGGATTCAACTGCAAAACTCTTAGAAGTGATTAAGGAAAACAGCAACATCTCAGATTAAAAAATCAATACTCATAAATTTGTAGCCTTCATATATACCAACAATAGTCAAGGGGAAAAAAAAAGTCAAGGACTCTATTCCTTTTACAGTAGTGCCAAAGAAGATGAAATATTTGGGAGTTTACCTAACAAAGGATTTGAAAGATCTCTGTAAAGAGAACTAGGAAATTCTAAGAAAGGAAATAGCTGATGATGTTAATACATGGAAAAACATACCATGCTTATGGCTAGGAAGAATCAACATTGTTAAAATGTCCATACTGCTGAAAGCAATATACAATTTTTAATTCAATACCTATTAAAGCACCACTGTGATACTTTAAAGACCTCAGAAAAATACTTCATTTTATATGGATTCACAGAAAGCCTATAATAACCTAGATATTACTCAGGAATTAAAACTATGATCAAAACAGCATGGTACTGGCCCCCAAACAGAGAGGTAGATGTATGGAACAGAATAGAGAACCAAGAGATAAACCCAGCTACTTACTGTCATCTGATCTTTTATAAGCCAATAAACAACATTCAGTGGGGAAAAGACTCCCTATTTAACAAATGGTGCTCGGCAAACTGGCTGGCGACCTGTAGAAGACTTAAACTGGACCCATACCTTTCACCATTAACAAAGATAGACTCTTACTGCATAAAAGATTTAAACTTAAGACATGAAACTATAAAAATACTAGAAGAAAGTATAGGTAAACACTTGAAAAAATTGGTCTGGGAGAATATTTTATGAGGAGGATCCCCCCGACAAAGGAAGCAACATCAAAAATACATTACTGGGATGTGATCAAACTAAAAAGCTTCTACACAGCCAAGAACACAGTACATAAAGTAAGCAGACAGCCCTCAGAATGGGAGAAGGCATTTGCAGGTTATGTCTCTGGCAATGTTTGAATAACCGGAATCCACAGAGAACTCAAATGTATTAGCAAGAAAAGAACAAATGATCTCATCTCAGGGTGGGAAAGGGACTTCAAGAGAAACTTCTCTGAAGAAGACAGGCACATGGCCTACAGACACATGAAAAAATGCTCATCATCCTTAATCATCAGAGAAGTGCAAATCAAAACTACTTTGAGATATCATCTAACTCCACTAATATGAGGCCACATCATAAAATCTCAACACCATAGATGTTGGCATGGATGTGGAGAAAAGGGAACACTTCTGCACTGATGGTGGGATTGCAAACTAATACGTTCCTTTTGGAAAGATGTTTGGAGATCACTTAGGGATCTAAAAATTGACCTGCCATTTGATCCTTCAATTCCTCTATTAGGCGTAGATCCAAAAGACCACAAATCACATTATAACAAAGATATTTGTACCAGAAAGTTTATTGCAGCCCTATTCATCATTTCTAAGTCATGGAAGAAGCCCAAGTGCCCATCAAACCACAAATGGATCAATAAATTGTGGTATATGTATATCATGGAATATTATGCAGGTAAAAAATATAGCAATTTTACCTCTTTTATGTTTACATGGATGGAACTGGAACATATTCTTCTTAACAAAGTATCTCAAGAATGGAAGAAAAAGTACCCAATGTACTCAGCCCTACTATGAAACCAATTTATAAACACCCACACTTCCATATGAATGCTATAACCCTACTACAGCCCAAGAAGAAGGGGAAAGAGGAGGGGAGGGGAGGTTGGAAGATGTTGGAGGGAAGGTAATTGGTGGGACCACACCTACAGGGCACTTTATAAGGGTACATGTTAAATCTACTAAGTGTAGAATATATATGTCTTAACTAGGAAAATGCGGTGAAGGCTTTGTCAACCAGTTTCATGAAAGTATTTCAAATTGTATATAAAACCAGCACATTCTACCCCATAATTGCATTAATTTACAGAGCTATGATTTAATAAAAAGAATGAGGTGAAAAAAAAGCTATGGTGGAATATACAAAGTATAAAGCTCAGTAGTATTTTTTTTTATTAAAAATTGATTGAGGTGAATGTGGCCTACCAGAATTTAGAGCATGTTTTAAATGGTATATATGCCACTAAAAACTTTGGTCCTGTATCATATTTTTTCTCTAAGACTTTTTAAGAAATATTACCTAAACATCTGGCTTGCTCATGGTTTAACTGTGAGTTTTCATTCTTGGAGTTTGAAAACAGAACAAAATGTTAGTATTTGTTTGAATCAGACTAAGAGAGATTCAATTTTTACAACTCTGTTAGACTTTGGAATCAGAAGTAAAAAATAAAATGTCTCTGATTTTCTATTACAAAGTTGATTGTCTAAAGCTTTAGAATTATTCTTTTACTAATAAAGTATCTGTAAAAAATGATAACGTGCTTGTTTTCTGTGTATTTTATTTAGCAAACGTGGCACAAATCCAAGTGAATTTATACAAATAATGAATTATTACAGAAAATCTGGAATGTATGTATTGCTGTCTCAGCTGTTCTCGTTTTACATTTTAGCTATTAATCAAAACCACAGATTTTGAATAATTAAATAGAATTTCATGAGATTTTCTGATTTTTAAGAGGATTTTAAGAATTTGAGTCATTTGCAACTTTCATTTCTATGGGTATAAGTCATTCTGGAAGAATTAATAGTTTTTTAACTTATGCAACTTCTCTCAGTTTAGTTCAACATTGATTCAGCATCAGTTGGGTGCATATTATATATTCAGGTAAAAATAAAATTATGTACTTCCAGCTATTCCTTGTATTTCTTTTCAACTATCATTTACAGATTAACAATTCTTTGAAGATAATGACAAGTATGATGGATCTACTTATTGCCAAGGAAGGCTGTGCGAAAATCCATCTTTGGGTGATAATCAGAAGAATTTCTTGGCTAAATGTGGACGATGTCATTAGTTTCAGTTCACCATGTGGAAAGGAAGTTGAGCTTCTTATTTGGATTCAACTTCCACTGACTTCCTATGACATCACTGAATAAAACATTCAGAATTATCCTTTTGTGATTAATTTCTGTTTTGGAAAAATCATATCATAAAGCATTTTACCCACCTTCCTACCTACCATTCCTTCTTTCAATTTTGGGGGGCACGATAGATTTAGTTAATGATACTGTTAAGGTTAAAAGGAATTGTATATTTGATGATTTACACTTTATTTAAAATGATTCTTCAAATAGCTGCTTTGTGAATTAAAGTCATTCTGCAAGGATAGTGCAGGCAACATATTCTTTCAATTGCAAACTTAGCCCTCCTTCCTGCTCAAGATATTTTAAATCTTTGGCATTAAACCTCCTGAAACCCATCTGTGTTGACAAATAATTTTTTTCTTTGGGGCATTTTATATTTACATATTTTCTTTTTATTCCACAATATTTAATCTACTGAGAAAATAGCTTCTTAGGCCAAGCACAGAAACCAACCTACAGGACAGCAGAAGGTAAGGGAAATCTGTGAAATATACAACCACAACTGAGTATATTATCTATAACAGTAATCATTTTTAAAACAGCAAATGCATGGAGATTTCCTCCTATCTTTTAAGATTTTACCATCTATGTGAAATCTATTTGGCAAAATTTGCTGAATTTTAACAACAAATCGAAAATAAACTATACCTATAATGACATATTAAAACTATTTTCACTAAATAGACAACTCTAAAATCTTCAAGTTGGTTAGGAAAGCAATGCACATGATTCTCTCTTCTTTCTCAGTTGAATACAAGTATATTGAAGGTTTTTTTTTTACTTGGCTTTTTTTCTTTGGTGATATTCTCAAAAATATTAGTTCTAAACAAAAAATGCTTTGCCCCTGAGGGAATATTTAGTTTAGCAGTTTCTGGAGGCATTTTTAGTTGTTGTAATGGGGAAGAGGATATACTACAGGCATCTATTAGGTAGAGGGCAAGGATGCTGATAATCATCCTAAAATGCACAGGGAATGCTCATAGAACAGAGCATTCAGATAAAATGCCAGTAGTGCCAAACTTGAGAATTATGAAAGCTATAACCCAATTATAGCCCAAGAAGAAGGGGAAAGGGGAGAGGGAGGGAAGAGGAGGAGAGAGGATGGGTGGAAGGTGAGTAATTGGTGGGACCACACTTATGGTGCATCTTACAAGGGTACATGTGAAATTTACTAGGTGTAGAATATAAATGTCTTAACACAATAACTAGGAAAATGCTGTGAAGGCTATGTTAACCAGTTTGATGAAAACATTTCAAATTGTATATAAAAGCAGTACATTGTACCCCATGATTGCATTAATGTACACAGCTATGATTTAATTTTAAAAAATCTGTAAAAAAATAGCAAATAATAACATTCTAAACCATTAAAAAAAAACAAAGAGAAAAATGTTCAAGGCAGAAAATCTCTGCCACAAGGAAACTGGGTTTATATTAAACACCTATACCACATGACATGGCTCTATTTACTTTTTTTTTTTTGCTTTTTCCAAATCATGTACTTTTATTTATTTATTAAATCATAGTTGTGCACATTAATACTATCATGGGGTACAGTGTATTGTTTCCACATACGATTTGAAATATTCTCATCCAATTGGCCAACATAGCCTTCATTTCATTCTCATAGTTGTTGTGTTAAGACATTTATATTCCACATTTAGAAAGATTCACATGTACCCTTATAGGATAGATCATAGGCATGATCCCAACAATCCCCCTCCCTTCACCCATCCTCCCCCCTTCCCTCTCCTCCCTTTCCTCTTTCCCCATATTCTTGGGCTAAAATTGGGTTATAGCTTTCCTATGACAGCTAACTATTAGTTTCATAGTAGGGTTGAGTACATTGGATACTTTTTCTTCCATTCTTGAGATACTTTGCTAAGAAGAATATTTTCCAGCTCCATCCATGTAAACATGAAGGAAGTAAAGTCTCCATCTTTATTTATGGCTGCATAGTATTCCATGGTGTACATATAGAACAGTTTATTGATCCATTCATGGGTCAATGAGCACTTGGGCTTCTTCCATGTCCTACTTTTTAAAAGTAAATTTATTTCAAGGTAATTTAAAAGTACAACCAGGCTAAAATATGTGGTTTTTTAGGTAGAATTTCTCTTGTGGTTATGTTCCACACAGAAAAAGTGTGACAAACATTCCCACACAGTGCCCATTCAGAGAGAGAACACCAACCACTATGCTCCCAAACTTGAATCGAAATGAATCTTTCTCCTTTTGAGCATGCATTATATTATCTACTGGCTTTATATTTGTATCGAGTACATTGGATAATTGCTTTTCTACTGTTATGACACTTTACTAAGAAGAATGTGTTTCAACTCCATCCATGACATTACAACAGATGTGAAGTCACTATCTTTTTCATGGCTGAATAAGTATTCCATGGTGTGCATATGCCAAAATTTGTTAATCCATTCCTGAGTTGATGGGCATTTAGGTTGTATCCACATCTTGGTGACTGTAAATTGAGTCACAATAAATAATCTAGTGCAAATGTCCTTATGTTAAAATATTTTTTTCTTCCAGGTAGTTGCCTAGTAGTATGATTGTGGGGTCAAATGGGAGATCTATTTTGAGATCATTGAGGACTCTTCATACTTCTGTCCAACCAGTTGTATTTGTCTTCAGTCCCACAAACAGTGTAAAAGTGTTCCTCTCTCTCCTCATCTGTGCCAGCATCTGCAGATCAACTTTGGAACTTTTTGACATGTACTAATCTTTGTGGGGTTAGGTAATTTCTCAGGGTGGTTTCAATTTGCATTTCTCTAATGATTAAGGATGATGAGCATTTTTTTCATATGTTTGTTAGCCATTCATTTGTATTCCTTGGAGAAGGTTCTGTTCATGTCTCTTGCCCAGTGATATATGGTATTGTTAGCTCTTTTTTTGTTGATTAATTTGAATTGTCTGTAGATCCTAGATATCAAGCATTTGTCCACTTCGTAATATGCAAATATCTTTTCCCACTCTGAAGGTTGACTGCTTTGGTTGTCTCCTTAGCTATATAGAAGCTTTTCAGTTTAATTAAATCCCATTTGTTTATTTTTGTTGTTGTTGCAATTGCCACAGAAGTCTTCTTTATAAAATCTTTCCCTAGGGTGCTATCTTCAAGTGTTTTCCCCACAGTTTGAGTATTTTTTGTGTTTCATGTGTTAGGTTTAAATCTTTTATCCATCTTAAATCAATTTTTTTAAGTGGTGAAAGTTGCAGGTCCAGTTTCAGTCTTTTACATGTGGTTATCCAGTTCTCCCAGAATCATTTATTACATAGGGATTCTTTTCACCAGTGTGTGCTCTTGTTTAATTGATCAAAGATAAGTTGGCTATAGGATGTTAGTTTCAACTCATGGTTTTTTATTTGGTTCGAAATACCTATGTGTCTATTTTTGTGCCAATACCATGCTGTTTTTATCACTATGGACTTCTAATATAACCTAAGGTCTAGTAGGATGATACCCCAGCTTTTTCTAATTACTAAGAATTGCCTTGGCTATAGAGGTTTTTTTTTTCTGGTTTCATATAAAATGAAGCACTATTTTTCCAGTTCTTCAAAATATGATTTTGATATTTTAATGGGGATTGCACTAAATCTGTATATTGCTTTGGGAAACACAGACATATTAACTATGTTCCTTCTTCCCAGTCATGAGCATGGTCTGTTCTTCCATTTGTAAATATCTTGTGCTATTAATTTTCTTAGGGTTTCAAAATTTCCTTTGTAGATATCTTTCACCTCTGTAGTTAGGTGTATTTCTAAGTATTTCATTTTGTTTTGAAGCTATTGTGAAGGGAATTGTGTCCTTGATTAGCTACTCAACTTGGCTGTTGTTGACATATACAAAGGATATTGATTTGTGGATATTGATTTTATGACCTGAGATATTACTATATTTTTTGATCACTTCCAGGAGTCTTGTGGTTGAGTCTTTGGGGGTACTCTAAGTATAAAATCACATCATCAGCAATAAAAGAGAGTTTGACCTCCTCTGCCCCCATTTGGATGCCTTTTATTTCCTTCTCTTGCCTGATTACATTGGCTGTAACTTTCAACACTATGTTGAATAGTAGTGACAATAGAGGACACCCTTACCTGATTCCAGTTTTAAGTGGAAAACCATTGAGTTTTACTCCATTCAGTATGATATTTGCTATTGGTTTGTCATAGAGGAGTTCAGTCAGTTTAAGAAATATGCCACCTATCCTTACATTTGTAAGTGTTCTTGTTAAAAAAGGAAGCTGAGTTTTATTGAATGTTTTTTTCCTGCATCTATTGAGAGGATCATATGGTGTTTGTTTTTGCTTCTATTAATATGGTGAATTACATTTATGGATTTGCATATGTTAAACAAGCCTTGCATCCCTGGGATGAAACTTACTTGATTACGATGTGTAAATTTTTTAATGTGTAGCTGTAATCTATTGGGTAGGATTGTGTTGAGAATTCTTGCATCAATATTAATTAGTGAAATTGGTTTATTGTTCTTTTTAAGTGGGTCTTTATCTGGTTTTAGTACCAGGATGTTTGCTTCATAGAACATGTTTGGGGACGATTCCATGCTTCTCAAATTTTGGAATAATTTCTGCAGTATAGCTTTAAGTTCTTCTTTGAGGGTTTGATGGAATCATAGTGTGAAGCCATCTGGACTAGGGTTTTTTTTGTTGTTGTTGGGAGATTTTTTGTTTCTTTGATCTCAGTGCTTGAAATTGGTCTATTCAAGAGATCTATTTCTTCCTGGTTTAATCTAGGGAGAGGGTGTGATTCCGAGTATTGATCTATTTCCTCCACATTGTCAAATTTTGGGAGATAGAGTCTCTTATTGCATTCAGAAATAATCTCTCACACTTCTGTGTTATCTGTTGTTATTTCCTCTGTATCTTTGCCACTGTAATTCAGGTGATACTTATTTTTGGAAGCTTGCAGAATCTTCCCTTTTGTCTTGACTTTGGACAGGCACATGGCATTATGTCTTAGAGAAGCTCTGTTTGAGTTGAGACACCCCAGGGTTTGATATCCCTCTGAAAGGAGTGTGTCAGAATCTTTAGTGAAACATGGCAAGTTTTCATTTGTGATAACCTCCAGTAGGGAGGATAACCTCCAGTTTGGGATGATCTTCTCCTTCAGGAATTCCTATAATTCATATTTTGAACAGCTTGTGAAGTAGTCCCATAGTTTTCTGAGTGATTGTTCTGCTTTCTCTCTCTTCTTTCTGTGTCTTTAACTACCTGGATTATCTCATGAACTTTATCCTCTAGCTTTAAGATTCTTTCCTCTTCATGGTCTAATCTATTAATCATACTTTCTACTGCATCTTTACCTTCCCTTATTGTCTCCTTCATTTCCACCGTATCCTTTATATATTCCTCATGTTTCTCACACATCTTTTGGTTCTATTTTTCTACTTTTTCTTCCATTCCCTTTATTGTATTTTACATCTATGTTTTAAATTCCCTTTCTACCAACTTTAATAACTCTTTATAGGTGGAGTTCTTTGCAATAGGTGCCTCATGGTCCTTTGGAGAATTTGCTCTGTTTTGCTTTTTCATGTTGCCATAATTTTTCTGTTGGTTCCTCCTCATATGAGTTTTCTTCTTGTACACCTCCTTACTCTGCTTTAACCTTCTCACTTTCTCCTTTGCTTTAAATTACCTTGTCTCAGAGCTTAGTTGTTGATATTGTCTCCTGGTATAAGGCCAAAACAAAGAAAAGAGTAAAGAGCAAGCAGCAAGAAAGAAGAGCAAAACAACAAAGATAAGCAAAGGATAGAGAAAAAGGGAAAAAAAAAGGAAGGGGTATGAAATAAAATAATTGAAGAGCAGGAGGGAATGAGTGCTGGAAGAAAGAATGAGAGTGATAGGGGTAATGGTGTTGTTTGACATGGTTGTAAGGCCATGCCCATAATGCAAGGATTTTGTGGGGCTAGGCTCAGTGGGTTCTTCAAAATCAGGAGTTCCTTGCAAGCCTGAGAAAAGCCAGACCCTACCTCTGCCAAATACAGGAAGAGAAAGAAAATAGAAAAAACAAAAACGAGAAAGAAAGAAAAAGTAAATAAAAAAGACAGAGATAAATTCAGCATTGCTGGCTTACCAATACAGTGTTCTCAATGCCAAAGGTAGAAAAAGGACTCTCTGGATTGTGATGTCTTGGCTTCCTTGGGCTAGACCACTGCTGTGACCTCTCAATCAGACTAAAACCATGCTACACCATCACTCAGAGAAAAGAGAAAGAAAAAAAATAGATAAAATTAAAAATACAGTTGTATCAAATAAGGGAGAGAGAAGGAATAGGATAAAAGAAAGAAGAAAAACTAAAAAAGGGGGATATCTTAGCTGTTGTATGAGCAATTTATGTTGGAAAGATGAAAAAAGTAGAACAGTCTCTATCAAAAGTGAGAAGGGATTTGCAGATGAGTGGGACCAGAATTGATAATGGTGGGGGGGGATGCTAAACTCTGGGAGTGTTGATTTTTTCCAGTCATTCAGGGTGACTGGGTTCAAGTTGGAAACCCGGTGGGGAAGTGTTTTACTGTTGTATAACAATATCCTTTCACAGCACTTATGCCTGCAAATCAGCAATTGGGGGGGAAAGTGAAGAGCAGGATAAGACGAGGAGAGGGCTTGGAACTAGGGTGCAGACTTTGGAATCTGAGGCAGAGGGCACAGGAGGGTGAGCACTTGCCTCTGATTGGCCTGTGGGCATTGTCAAGGTCCCATGCAGCTGTTTCCATTGGTTGGTGATCACTATTGTTGTGCTGGCAATGGGAATCTTGCCTACGTACTTTAGAGCAAGGGGCGGGGCTGTGACCTGGTGCACATGCGCACAGCTTGGGGACCCTACCCGGTATTATAAGAACTTTTTTGGGGGGGTGTGGCTAAGAAGTACTTGTTTTGGTTGTTTCCTTTGAAGCTGAAGGCTGGAAGGAGCATAGCAATAAACTCACTGGACTTGGCAAGAAGGCACCGACAAACTCGTCCTTTGATTTGGACTTCACATGCGGTTTCTCCTCCCATTGTGACTTACATGTTGCCACTGACAACAGTTCTAGAACTGGTGCTTAGAATTCTTTACCCAGATCTAGCCATTCCCATCGTGCTTTGCACATTATAGTAGACCTGTCAACCGAGTTCTCTTCCCATATGCTCCGTGCTAGGTTTGTTGGCGGGCACTTGGCGGTGTCCCTATGACTATTTTCCCCCAAAAAGATGTCACCGCCTCCTGAAGCTGAAGCCACTAACCAGCCGCCAACACCTGGGCCACTGCCTCCGGAGCAACGCTGCAGCGGGGGTGTGGCCATGGACGGAGGTGGTGATTGTGACCGTGACTTGAGTGTAGTGGGGGCCTGTGCTAGGGCTTCGCCACCGCCTCAGGGCCCGCTAGAAGGGCCACAGGGTGCTACTTACAGCTGGGCTCTAGTTGTGCCATCGGGTGCAGTGGCAGGTCCCCAGCCACAACAGGCCTCTCCTCCTCCTTGCGGGAGCCCTGGTGGTCCTGGCAGTGTTCCTGGGGATGAGCTGGGTGCAGCAGCAGTGGCTGCTGGCATGGGCGCTGCCATAAGTGTGTTTGGCTGCTGCTCTGGTTTGGGACATAGTAAGCGGCTCCGTCAAGCTGCAGGGATTGGTCTCGAGGAAGAGGAGCTTGGCACAGGTTACAATAGTGAGGACGAGTATGAAGCAGCTGCTGCACGCATTGAGGCAATGGATCCTGCTACTGTTGAGGAGCAGGAGCAATGGTTTGAAAAGGCCCTACTAGACAAGAAGGGCTTCATCATTAAGCAGATGAAAGAGGACGGTGCCTGTCTTTTCCGGGCTGTAGCTGATCAGGTATATGGAGACCAGGACATGCATGAGGTGGTGCGAAAGCACTGCATGGATTATCTGATGAAGAATGCTGACTATTTCTCCAACTATGTCACAGAAGATTTTGCCACCTATATTAACAGGAAGCGGAAAAACGACTGCCATGGCAACCACATTGAAATGCAGGCCATGGCAGAAATGTACAACCGTCCTGTGGAGGTATACCAATACAGCACAGAGCCCATCAACACATTACATGGGATATATCAAAATGAGGAAGAACCTATTCGTGTAAGCTACCATCAGAATATCCACTATAATTCAGTGGTAAATCCTAAAAAGGTCACCATTGGTGTCGGGCTTGGCCTGCCATCATTCAAACCAGGGTTTGTGGACCATTCCCTGATGAAGAATGTTATAAAAACATCAGAGGAATCGTGGATTGAACAGCAGATGCTGGATGACAAGAAACAGGCTTCAGACTGGGAGGCCACAAACGCGGCCATTGAGGAACAGGTGGCTCGGGAATCCTACCTCCAGTGGCTGCGGGATCAAGAGAAACAGTCTGGCAAAGTTCCAGGCCCCAGCCAGCGCCGAAAAGCCAGTGCTTCATGCAGTTCAGCCACAGAAGCAGCCTCCAGTGACCTGGATGAGTGGACCATTGGGTCCCCGATGCATTACAGTGCAGCCTCTTCACCAGAGCACCCTGAGCTGCATGCTGATCTGGGCATGAAGCCTCTTTCCCCGGACACTGTTATGGCTCTTGCCAAACCTCCTTCACCCTGTGCACTTGGTCTGAATGACTGGGATGATGATGAGATCCTAGCATCGGTGCTGGCAGTGTCGCGACAAGAATATTTAGACAGTATGAAGAAAAACAAAGTGCTCTGAGACCCTCTCCCAGACAAGACTTGATGGAGACCGGACATCGTCTCCCAACCCCCACCACTCCTTCCCTCTGGTGCCACCCCACCTTTGGCTTTCTTCCCTTTTGCCTCCTTTCCATTTCCCTTTGGCTGACCCACTCATGCAATCCATCTTATTGCTGCCGTAACCACCATCACCTGTCTCTTCGCCAGCTGAAGTGCCCTGTTACTCCCCCATCCCCGAACAGTACCATCCCTGATTCCACAGGGGACTTGGGCAAGGGTGCCAAAGGTAGGCAAGAGGCACACAGAGACAAATCAACTGGCAGCAGCCAGGCAGCCTCAAAGGAGAGAGACAGACAGAGGAAAGTCTCCCTGCCCTCCATTTCTTCCAAGATCAGAAAAACTTGTCACCCATGGAGGAAGAAATGGAATTTTTCCCTTCCACGTACCCCAAGAATGTCTGGGTCCTCAATGTTGAATTTTTTCTTTATTAAAATGAGCTTTTATCTTATAAAATCAACCAGTAAAAAATGATACAGACAATAGCATTGGCTCTGTGTTTTCTCTCTGGTTTGGGGGCAGGCAGGCCATGGGGCATGGAGGGGGCACAAAGATGTGGGTTGCTGTCTTCTGGCCTCTAGCTTTATGGAGGTGGGCAGAGCATCTAGGGCAGGGGTGACAGGTGTCAGACCAGGTTTAGACAAATGAGACCCTGACCTTGCTGCATTCCTTTTGCTTCCATCACCACCACTGCTAGTCTCTTTTGGAATCTTGGAGTGGGGAGCATCTTTTGGATCATCACTACAACCCAGGATTTCAGTGTAGGGAGTGGGAGCAGCCTTGGTAGATGGGCCACTGTGCCCTGCAGGTGTTGACAAGATCAGCCATCTGTAATGTCCTTGGCACAATAAAACCAAATGTCAGTTTAAGAAAAAGAGAAAGAAGGAGAAAAGTGAAATAGAGAGAGAAAATAAATGCTGCTGAAATACCATATTCCAAAAACACATGATCCCTTGTTACTGATCAAAGTCAAAATGGAAATTAAGAATAGAAACAAATTAACAAAAACAAAATAATAATACAAGAAAAAAATCTTAAATAGCCCACAACAGCAACAACCTCAGCAACAAAGAAAGGAAAAGGAAAAAAAATGAAAAAAACATGTATATATATAGAGAGAAAATAAAAAAAATAGGTCTTATTACTAGAGATAGAGAATAAAATAGCAGCTACTATGGTCAGGGTAGGAGCAGAGATGGGAGATTCAAAGTGTACAAAGTAGCAGACATGGCAGGTGAGAAAGGATAGAGACCTAATGTACAACATGAGGGCCATGGTTAATAAAATAATATTGTGTTAGGCATTTTGTTAAGTAAGTATAATTTAGCTACTCTCCACGTGCTTAAAAATGTAACTACATGAGATGCTCAAAAACGTAATATGTGAGATTAACATATGTTAATCTGCTTCACTGTAGTAAAATTTTATTATTTTTTATTCAATTTATTATTTTTAGGAACAAACAAACTCATCAGGGTATTTTAAGTGCTCAACACACCCACCAATCTATTGAATTATGCTGATCCAGAATTTGTGCTGTGGAATTCATTGTGTCTGAAGGTTGTGATGCCTCTTTTGTGATGCAAATAATACAAGTATCAATATTTTTAAAAGAAGTATCATGAGGTTGAAGTCATTGTGTTTATATTACTGCTTTGATAAATTACTTTCTTCTTTAGACAGTATCAATTGACTTCCTTTTTTGAAAGATTAATACTTTTGAAACTTCCTTCCCCTTTGCTCTCCTCACACCTTCTGAGTATTGTTAGATGCCATTATTTCTAAGTCATTTAGGTTTTAATGTTCCATTTTGTTCTTTGAATATAATTTTGAGGATTTTTTGGTAGTAGCACTAGGCTTGAATAAATTTAATGTATACAGCCACTAGAGGTGGCATCCTTGGGCAAAAAAACCCACGAAAAATTATATGTTGTAGAAGGGAGCAAGTCTAACAGGAATACCAGACAATTCCTAATGGTAAGTGAGCCACTCAACTTGCCCCATGACTAGAAGCCCAGTCTCAGCAGGCGAGACAAAGGCAGCCAGGTTTCAGGGCCCTGCGGACAGACCTACCCACACGCCCTTCCCACAATGGCAGCCCAGCTAGCAGCTGGGATCTTCGGAGTAGGGCTGTCCTGTCAGCAACAAGCTAATGGTAAATCCACTTCACCTGATATTCAAACCTGTTGTACACTATTTGAGTCTGCCCACTCTTCCAAGCTTTCCACTTAATGTGCAACTTCCCCTGAAATCTGAAAACTGCAGAAAGTCTTCCTCCCATCCCCAGCCCTCTGTCTGGGGAGGGGTGGGAGGCAGCTGGTTCTTGCCAGCTTATTACTGAGTCAGACCTCTACAGTTCCAGATCTCCTGCTGTCTCCTGCAGTCCACTACAACCTTGCTGCACTCCTGGAGCTCAGACTCCAGGTAAGTTCCCTGCACCTGAATAGTTGGGTTCCCTTTTTTTTCATCTGCTGTACTAGGGGAAGCCAGCAGAGAGATCCTACTAGTCTGCCATCTTGCTCCACCCTCAGTTGGCAGAGTGACACATTTCTATTTAAATGCTAGGTCCTTCATAAACTGCTAAACTTCTTTATCTATAATAACCAAAGTAATAGAAACACTAAAATCTTACACAAAATTTAAATTATAAATTAATTTTTAAGAATTGTTTTTAAAAAACTAAATATGGAATTCCACTGAAATACAGAATTTCAACCCAGAGCAGCATGGAGCTAGTCAAAACCCTGATACATGACATATCTATAAATCTATAGGCCAAGGATGGTTGGGATCATGATTATTATGAAGAAAAGATTAAAATAGAATGCTTGTATTTAGTTTTGGCATAAAAGGCCACGGAGCAAGCATAGGTCACTTTGTGTATGTTAAAAATTCTGGTTAGGACACTAATTAGCCATGTGGCTGTAGGAAATTTACCTAGCTTTGTTAAGCCTAAAATTCCTTATCTTTAAATTAGGCTATTAATAATTACCCAACAGAGTCATTGGAAGAATTAAATGAAATAACAAATAGTAGAAGCAGAAAAAATAGTTTTAGATGGTTTAATAGCATTTACCTTGTTGAAATCTATTTTTAAATATTTGGTAATACCTATATGGAAGATATATTAATTTGTATGTTAGCATATTAGCAGGGAATATATGATTAATAAACATATATGATCTCAAGTTGTGCCACTAAGACTTATTATTCCTAATAGAGAGATTGGAGTAACTGTAGATATACTATAGGCAGCATTTTAGACTGGATGGAAGTGTTCACTGTGAACATTTCATGATATAACTTTCTTAGATAACAAATGAACTCAGAATTGATGATTGATTTGAAAATGAAAGCATCAACAATTTATTTTCTTTCTTATAACCTTGCCTTGTTCTTAGGAACTTAATATGTAGCTCTTATGATTTTCTGAAAGAATAAGATGTAGCTTCATTTGGGTGGCTGAGGTGGGCAAATTGAATGAGTTCACAGGTTTGAGACCAGCCTGATCTAGAGTGAGACCCCATTTCTAAAAAATATCTGGGCGTTGTGGCAGGCATCTGTAGTCCCACTACTTGGGAGGGTGAGGCAAGAGGCTCACTTGAACCCAAGAGTTTGAGGCTTCTGTGAGCTAAGACACCACAGCACTCTACCAAGGGTGACCAAGTGAGACTCTGTCTCAAAAAAAAAAAAAAGATGTAGCTTTTTTCTCTGAAAAGGATGTGTACACATTTAAAATGAAATAAATGACTACTTTTTATTGCAATGTATAGCTAAGAACTTTTGTTATCCAATGTATGACACAATCACAGAAATAGTTTCACAAAGATTTAGATAAATTAAAGGATTATATCATACATCTCTAATAGAATTACCAAGAGAAAAAGGGGTTTATAAAATACAACCCACCTTGTTGAGGTTATTGTAATAGAGGACAACTATGGGTCTCTCTCTGTCCCAACATCTTTCCTTCTACAAATATTTTGGCTATAGTAAAGCAATTAATGAGTGATGATAAGCTTTCTTTGTTTGTAATTATGGTAACAAAATATTCTTAGGAGTTCCAATATGCATCTAGATTTAAATAAGCTCTACATTATAGTGTTACATGATAGAAAAGCTCCAATGAATTATGCATTAGAATTTTGACAACTTCAGATATCCACTATTTCTACATTTCCTGTCACCATCATGTTTCCATAATTGTGAGGCTAAAGTCTGACCTAACTGTCTAAGGACTTATTTTGCAGATATATGTTTTCAGCATTTCCTCCACCACATTTTGTAGTGCTGACAGCATACTACATTCATGACTTGATGACACTATGTCATACCCCTCTTGAGTGGAGACTTCTCACATTAAACTATGAGAAGAGTACTTGACTTTCTGTTATTTATATCACATTGTAAACTCATATTTAATTTTCTCCTCCCATCATCTCATTTTTCCTTGAGTGTCAAAGCTTTGCTGCTTTCTCCAGACTGCAGATGATTATACTTCTTCTTTTTCCTCCTCAAATATGCATCATTTGCCTGAATCCACATACTAAATGTGTAATATTTGGATAATCCCAAATTCCAACAATAACATCACACCAATTTAATGCTTTTCAGAAGTTCAGATTCACTAATGATACAAAAATGCTGAATAATGAAATGTAGCTTTTGATTTCTCCATGTACTCAAATATACCCAATATCTCAAAAGATACACACAGATTTCAGTAATAAACAAAAAAAATTGCTGGAACTCTATTACACTTGATTTATAATGAAAGCTATCATTTTAGTATTGTAAAAAATCCCACATGGGATGACATTTTGATAATTCTGATTTTATAAGACAAACTCTATTTTGATTTCAGATATTAATTATAGTAAATGAAATAATGTACTGTTTTGGAGAATTTCTCAAATTATGATGACATTAATGAGCTAATATTTTAGAAGTTACAACACGTTATGGCCTTTCAAAAAGTTACTTAAAATGTCATATGTAATATTAATGATAACAATAATATATTTAAACTCAATAATATTGAATAAGTGCTTCTCTTTTAGATATAGTAAGAAATTTCACTGAATTTGACCATTGCACTGAAGAAAATGAAGTATTATAGCTATAGTGAGCTAAACTACACAATCAGATTTGAAGTACCATGTTGAAATGTTTCTTGTGTGAGCAAAGTTTGATTTTGAAAAATGTCCTTTAACATTTTATTAAATTTATAAAGTGGATACTTTGAGGCCTGGGTATAGTATATGTTAAATAAAGACATTATACTATGTAAATAAGAAGAGCCCTTTATAATTACTTTTGCTCTCTTGTTCCCTATTTAAGAACCAGAACCCAGCAACCACAATTTTGTCTTTTATGGCAATAATATCTGGTATGCCTATTTAATTTACATGCTTCTCTGTATATTAACAAGAATTGTTCATTGCTGAAGTTACAGAAGTACATAATGAGTAGAACATGACCTGTGCAGCTTACTTATTTTGTTAAATGCCTATGATATTGTATTTGCCATGATTGTAATTGAAAAAAAATATACAGCTTTGCCTGGGTTGAAGTAGACCTCTAAATACGTACCAAGGAATAACTTACTTTGAATTTCATATTTAAAATGTATAAAAGCACTTCTTTGGCATTAATAGCACGTAAAATATGATAACATGCATTTATTGCATTACTTAGATTGTTGAAAACACACTGGTCAAACCTGAAATACAATAATTAGCTATAGAAAAAATATGTGTTTTCGGAAAAATTTTGTGTGTTCTTTGTCTTTATAAAAGTCGGAGCAGTTAGAGGACTAGAGAACATTTACCATAGATAGTAGATTGATCAAATGTTCCTTGGAATGGGGGAGGGGCAAGATGGCCGACAGGCACCAGCCTCCGACAGAAGCTCCCATCCAGAGGGAAGGATAATGTCTGGAAAATACCCGATAAATTTGAAGATTGGGAGCCCAGCTGAGAGAGAAGAGTGATATCTGCAGGACACCTCTGCGGAGGCAAGTTGAGACTCCAAGAAAGCAATTTACAGGTACATAATACATCCCAAAGGAAAAGTGTCCCTCCCCTCCCCGAAGAAAGTTATGGTTTTCTCTTTGTTTTCTCTTCTTCTGCTTCTGTAAGTTTTCTATAGGCGAGTGGTAAACTGAGGACCTATTATCTCACCCCAAATGTGAGAATCACAGGAAGGGGGCTCTACCCCTCGGAGGGACCCTGCTGAGTTTATAAACACTCTCTCACCTGTCAGAAAAAATAAACAAACATTTTCACTGCCATTTTGAATTTCCAGTACACCCTTCCCCCCCTTGCCTACAGAGACAGTGGGAGGGGGGCACAAGAGCAGTGTCACCTACCCATGCAAGACCAAGTGCCCAGTCCTGGTAGGGCAGCCAGAGACCTGCTAGATGCATGTGCATTCCATGGGCAGTGGTGGAGTAGTCCCCCATTCCAGGCACCTGCGTGGGAGGCCCAGAACTGTTTGCTAGAGCCATGCGCATCCTGCAGGAGAAGGCAGAGGAATTCCCCGCTCCAGCCTCCTGCACCAGGCAGGCTCATATCTGCTTGATAGTGCTGCACACATCCCGTGGGTAGTGGCAGAGGAATTTTCTGCTCAGGGCAGGCCCAGAAGTGCTTGCTAAAGTCACATGCATCCTGCGGGTGGCAGCAGAAGAGTTCCCTGCTCCAGGCACCCACACCGGGTAGGCCCAGAACTGCTTGTTAGAGCCATGCAACCAGTAGGCAGTGACAGAGGAGTCCTCAGCTCCAGGTGGGCCCAGAATTGCTTGATAGAGCCACGTGCATTCTGCAGGCGGTGGCAGAGGAGTTCCCCGCTCCAGGCACCTGTGCCTGGCAGGCCCAGAACTGCCAGAGCTGTACATTCCCATTATCCCCAGCCAGCCACCCGAGAACTATGAGAGGACTTTCAGCTGAGAGGGAACCATACTAGAATGGCAGAGGCAAAAAGCAGAAATCACAGAAGTGGGAACAACAAGGTCTGCAACCCTGAGGCTCTTCCGGACAGACATGCACTACATCTCAGGACAACCAGAGGAAGCCAGCAATTTTCTCCAGCAGAGTCCACTGACTGAACAGTTCAGACACGGTCTCCACATGGTATAAATTCAGCATGGGGTGAAATCAGTGGAAAAACTCTGGTAATTTGAATAACCAGAATAGATCAACTCCCCAAAAGAAGGATGGGGCAGATGCACTTGATGACCCCATCCATAAACAGATGGCTGAGATGTAAGAAATCAAGTTCAGAATTTGGATAGCAAAAAAGATTAACAGAATGGAAGAAAGGAGGGAATTAGCATTTCAGGAAATGATTCACAAGATATCTCAAGAAATTATTCAAAAGATGTCAAGAATTCAATGATTTCAAAGATAAAATGACCAAAGATTTTGAAACACTGAGGCAAGAGATTGCAGCCCTCAAAGATCTCAAAAATATGGTAGAATTCCTCAGTAACAGAATGGAGCAGGCAGAAGAAAGGATCTCTGACATTGAAGACAAAGCTTCTGAACGTGCCCAAGTGTGCAAGGATGAAGAGAAATGAAGAGCAAAAATGGATTACTTTCTCAGAGAGCTCTGGGATAATTTGAAGAAAACTAATATTTGTCTTATAGGAATCCCTGAAGGTGACGAAGTGGCTTCACAAAGCGCAGATGCTCTACTTCGTGAAATTATGAAAGAGAACTTTCCAGATATGCCAAGAGAGTCTAAAATTCAGATAGACAGTTTCAGAACCCCAGCATGACTCAACCTAAATAACACATCCCCCAGGCACATCATAATTAACTTCACTAAATTTATTACAAAAGAGAAAATTATGGAAGCAGTTAGATGTAAGAAAACCATAACCTACAAGGGAAAGAATACTAGAATGACTGCAGATCTCTCTGCTGAAAACTTTCAGGCTAGAAGAGGCTGGTCATCAACTTTTAACCTCCTAAAACAAAATAACTTTCAACACAGGATCCTGTATCCAGCTAAACTGAGTTTCATTTATGATGGAGAAATTAAATACTTTAATGACATTCACATGTTGAAGAAATTTTCTATAACTAAATCAGCCCTCCAGGATATTCTCAGACCTATCCTCCATAATGATCAGCGCAATCCTCCACCACGTAAGTAAATTCACACAGAAAATATTTATCAAATTCCAACTTCCACAGTGGCAAAAGGATTAAAGATGTCCACAGGACTCTTGAAAAACTTGATACCCCAAATTAGCCCAGGCTTATCAATATTCTCAATCAATGTGAATGGCTTGAATTGCCCTCTAATGAGTCACAGGCTTACTGATTGGATACAAAAATTTAGGCCAGATATCTGCTCCATACAAGAATCTCATCTTACACTAAAAGACACATATAGAATCAGGGTGACAGGATGGTCATCTATATTCCAGGCAAATGAAAGACAGAAAAAAAAGCAGGTTTTGCAATTTTATGTGCAGATACAATAGGCTTTAAACCAACAAAAAGAACAGAAGTGCATTAATGTACATAGTTAACATTCAATTAAAAAATAAATAAAAAAAAAAGATTTATCAGCAAAAAAAAAAAAAAAAGAATCAAGGGTAAAGATGGACAGTTTATATTTGTAAAGGGTAATACTCAGTATGGTGAGATTTCAATAATCAATATTTATGCATCCAACCAGAATGAACCTCAATTTATAAGAGATACTCTAATAGACATGAACAACTTGATTTCTCACAACTCCATCATAGTTGGAGATTTTAATACTTCTTTGGCAGTGTTGGATAGATCCTCCAACAAGAAGCTTAGCAAAGAAATTTTAGATTTAAACTTAACCATTCAGCATTTGGATTTAACAGACATCTACAGAACATTTCATCCTAACTAAACTGAATATATATTTTTCTCATTGGCCCATGGAACATGCACCAAAATCAACTACATGTTAGGTTACAAGTTTAACCTCACCACATTTAAAAGAATAGAAATTATACCTTGCATCTTCTCAGACCTACATGGAATAAAAGTTGAACTCAGTAACAACAGGAATCTGCAGACTCATACAAAAACCTGGAAGCTAAATAACCTTATGCTGGATGATAGATGGGTCAGAGATGAGATCAAGAAGGAAATTACCAAATTTTTGGAACAAGACGATAATGAAGATACAAGTTACCAGAACATCTGGGATACTACAAAGGCAGTCCTAAGAGGGAAATTTATTGCACTGCAAGCCTTCCTCAAGAAAATGGAAAGAGAGGAAGCTAACAACTTAATGGGACATCACAAACAACTGGAAAAGGAAGAACACTTTAATCCAAAACCTAGCAGAAGAAAAGAAATAACCAAAATTAGAGCAGTATTAAATGAAATTGAAAACAAAAGAATTATATAACATATCAATAAATCAAAAAGTTGGTTTTTTGAAAAGGTCAATAAGATAGATAAACCTTTGGCCAACCCAACCAAGAAAAAAGAGTAAAATCATTCATTTCATCAATCAGAAATGGTAAAGACGAAATAACAACAGACCCCTAGAAAGTCAAACAATCCTTAATGAACATTACAAGATCTTTATTCTCAGAAATATGAAAAATTGAAGGAAATTGACCAATACTTGGTAGCACGCCACCTTCCAAGACTTAGCCAGAAGGAAATGGAAATGTTGAACAGGCCTATATCAAGTTGTGAAATAGCATCCACTATACAAAATATACCTAAAAAGAAAAGCCCAGGACCAGATGGCTTCACGTCAGAATTCTACCATACCTTTAAAGAGGAACTAGTACCTGTACTACTTAACCTTTTCCAAAATATAGAAAAACATGGAATACTACCCAACACACGCTATGAAGCAAACATAAGCAAACATCACCTTGATCCCCAAACCTGGAAGAGACCCAATAAAGAAAGAAAATTACAGACCAATATTACTAATGAATACTGAGGCAAAAATATTCAACAAGATCCTAACAAATGGAATCCAGCAACACAGCAAGCAAATCATACACCACGACCAAGTGGGTTTTATCCCAGGATCTCAAGGCTAGTTTAACATACATAAATCTATAAACATAATTCATCACATAAACAAATTAAAAAACAAAGACCATATGAGTCTCTCAATTGATGCAGAGAAAGCTTTTGATAACATCCAACATCCTTCATGATCAGAACACTTAAGAAAATTGGCATAGAAGGGACATTTCTCAAATTGATTGAGGCCATCTACAGCAAACCCACAGCCAATATCGTACTGAATGGAGTTAAATTGAAATCATTTCCACTCAGATCAAGAACCAGGCAAGATTGCCCATTGTCTCCACTGCTCTTTAACATTGTAATAGAAGTTTTAGCCATCACAATTAGGGAAGAAAAGGCAATCAAGGGTATCCATATAGGATCAAAAGAGATTAATCTTTCACTCTTCGCAGATGACATCATCGTATACCTAGAAAATACCAGGGATTCTATTACAAAACTCTTAGAAGTGATCAAGGAATACAGCAGCATCTCAGGTTACAAAATCAACACTCATATATTGGTAGCCTTTATATAAACCAACAACAGGCAAGCTGAAAAATTAGTCAAGAACTCCATTCCATTTACAGTAGTACCAAAGAAGATGAATTATCTGGGAGTTTACCTAACAAAGGACGTGAAAGACCTTTATAAAGAGAACTATGGAACTCTAAGAAAAGAAATAGCTGTAAATGTTAACAAATGGAAAAACATACCATGCTCATAACTGGGAAGAATTAACATTGTTAAAATGTCCATTCTACCCAAAGCAATATATAATTTAATGCAATCCCTATTAAAGCTCCACTGTCATACTTTAAAGATCTTGAAAAAATAATACTTCATTTTATATGGAATCAGAAAAAACCTTGAATAGCCCAGAAATTACTCAGAAATAAAAACAAAGCAGGAGGAATCACGCTACTAGACATCACCATACTATAAATCCATAGCAATCAAAACAGCATGGTCTTGGCACAAAAACAGATAGGTATATGTATGGAACAGAATAGAGAACCAAGAGATGAACCCAGCTACTTACCATTATATGATCTTTGACAAGGCAATTAAAAACATTGAAAGGGGAAAAGATTCCCTATTTAACAAATGGTGCTGGGTGAACTGCTGCCGACCTGCCGAAGACTGAAACTGGATCTACACCTTTCACCACTAAGATTAACTCTCACTGGATAAAGATTTAAACTGAAGACATGAAACTATAAAAATACTAGAAGAAAGTGTAGGGAAAACACCTGAAGAAATCGGCCTGGGTGAAAATTTTATGAAGAGGACCCCCTGGGCAATTGAAGCAACATCAAAAATACACTACTGGGACTTCATCAAATTAAAAAGCTTCTGCACAGCCAAAATCACAGTAAGTAAAGCAAGTAGACATCCCTCAGAATGGGAGAAGATATTATCTGTTTATGTCTCCAACAAAGGTTTATAACCAGAATTAAAATTAGCAAGAAGAGAACAGAAACGTATTAGCAAGAAGAGAACAAGTGATCCCCTCTCAGGGTGGGCAAGGGACTTGAAGAGAAACTTCTCTGAAGATGACAGGCGCATGGCCTACAAACATATGAAAAAATGCTCACCATCTTTAATCATCAGAGAAATGCAAATCAAAACTACTTTGAGATATCATCTAACACCAGTAAGATTAGCCCATATCACCGAATTCCAAAATCACAGATGCTGGTGTGTTTGTGGAGAAAAGGGAATACTTCTATACTACTGGTAGGATTGAAAACTAATACATTCCTTTTGGAAAGACATCTGAAGAACACTTAAAGAACCAAAAATAGACCTGCCATTTGATCCTATAATTCCTCTGCTAGGTATATATCTAGAAGACAAAAAATCACACTACAATAAAGATATTTGTATTGGAATGTTCATTGTAGCCCAGTTCATAATTGCTAGGTCATGGAAGAAGCACAAGAGCCCATAGATCCATGAATGGATCAATAAATTGTGGTATATGTACACTGTGG
The DNA here is from genome assembly GCA_963575145.1 of Galago senegalensis. Lineage (NCBI taxonomy): Eukaryota > Metazoa > Chordata > Mammalia > Primates > Galagidae > Galago > Galago senegalensis. The sequence goes on from CAUYTI010012552.1 coordinate 39,317, forward strand.
AATACTACGCAGCCATTAAGAAAGATGGAGACTTG
>CAUYTI010012553.1:0-12437 GCA_963575145.1 Galago senegalensis
AACTTTTATATATGAAACTGTAATTTTAGAAGTGAAAGAACAGAACAGTCTTTTTTTTTTAAAAAAGAGCCTCAAGCCGTCCCCCTGGGTAGAGTGCCGTGGCATTACAGCTCACAGCAACCTCCAACTCCTGGGCTCAAGCGAGTCTCTTGCCTCCGCCTCCCAAGTAGCTGGGACCACAGGCAACCACCACAACGCCGGGCTATTTTTTGGTTGCAGCCGTCATTGTTGTTTGGCGGGTCTGGGCTGGGGATTTGAACCCGCCACCTTAGGTGTACGTGGCTGGCGCCTTAGCCGGTTGAGCTATAGGCGCCGAGCCAGAGCTGGGCTCTTAATCCCTGTGCTTCTCTCTCCTCTGCATTGTAAAGGGTTTTATAGGATAGAAAGTGGGTATTCTGGAAATGCAGGTTGATGTCTATGCAGGTCTGTTTCCCCACCAGGGGATGAAGATCTGAAGTTAGAGACTTTGCCGTAGTTATCTTAGTATAACCCAGTAGCCTGTGTCATGCCTGGTACTTAATAGAGACTTTTGAATGAATGAATGAATAGGATTTTGATGAGCAAGAATTCAGGGAGAACACTCCAGGTAATGGAAACAAAATGTGCACGTGCTTGTGGTCGAGGAGCATGTGACCATTTGGGGTAACAGCTGGCCATTCATCCCAGCCTTACCCCAGGGAAATACATTCCCACATTCCTTGGCATGGGGGAAGGAGCTACCCCACTTTGCTCTTGTGGCTGGTGGTTCTGAGATTCATGGCTGAAGCAGGAGGCCTGACTCTGCAATCAGCTCCCAGATGCAGCAGGGGCAGCAGCTCCCTTGGTGGCCACTTCTGCTATGTGACATGACTTAGGGGTTCTTCCTGGAAGCTCTGCTCAGAGTCCTTTCCTGCATTTCCCAGTGATTCTCCAACTACCTGTGATAAATTACCTTTTACTGGTTTTTTTCTTTCAATTTTCCTTTGGTTCTGCTGGCAAAACTTATACCACTCATGCCACGTATAACTCACAACTTCTACACCAGACTATCCCCTGCCTCGACAGACCAGCCCACCCATCACACCCTTGTGGATGTCATAGCAATGTCATGTTGAGGCAGGGGTTTCTAAACACTCTCAGGGGACTGGACCAGGGCAGTAACATGGGGCCCCACGCGCGACTTTGCCAACAATGCCATTCCAGTGACCAAGTGACCTAAGCCCATCTTTTTTGGATGGGACATGGAAGCCATGAGGAAGCAGAATCCAGAATTAAGCAGATGCCTTAAGTAAGCAGAAGCTATGAAATCAGCAAAGGTTGTGCAGCTATAGAAACCTTGGCAGGGCACAGGAGACTTGCATGAAGCAAGGGGAGCAAGGAGCTGAGTCCAAGAATGGTGGACTGTGCCAGTTGATTTGGGGGTTCCAGTGAGTAGCCACCTGGGTTCCCTGTAGTCCTTACATCAATCTGTGTTGCATTCTGAGATCACAGGAAAGTGTCTCTTCCTTGCAACCCAGACTAGGGGTGGTGGTAGGTAAGAAGGGGAGGCACGTGCCCCCAAGTCCCTAGAGAACAGAACCTAAGGCTACATCCTGCCTGTGAATGTTTTATAGCAGGGTGCAAGTCCAAGGAAGTTTTGCAGCAAACAGAGCTGGTTCCTTAGTCTTCAAAGAGTCTACAGAGAGGCTGCACAAAGCTCATTCATCTCTAAACAGTCTGGGAGGAAAGAGAGCAAGCAATTCAACTGATGGCTTTCCCCTATCTCCTGTCTCTCACCGATTAAAGCGTGCCCACAGTCCTTAATGGCTGCTACTGCCTGGCCACGTCATTAGCTGATGGAGAAGCCAGCATCCTGAAAGTGCACATGTGGTCACTCTCTCCTCATCCACACACAAGGAAGTCTTTGGTCTGTGGCTGGGGTGGAGCTGCAGGTTCTTTCCAGCTGTGAAAATGGAGTGAGCCATTACTGGGTTTTCTCTGGTCAAGAAACGAGGCAAGTGGCTGGAGACCCAAGAGTGTGGATGGGGCCGAATGGGTCTGAGGTGGCACATCAGCTGGGACTGGTACAAAAGGTTTCCTGGAGGAGCTGATTTTGGAGGATGGATTGATAATTGCCAGATAAGAGGGAAGGAGGGGGCACCGGGGCAGAAGTCCCTTCGTGTATGGACTCCTGAAGAAATGAAAGACTGGGGTTTGGGATTCAGTGGGTCTGAAGTTTGGGGGGATGTAGCGAGAAATGTTGAGAGATGAGACGGGAGAGCTGCCCATGAGGCAGGTCATGGTGGAGTCTGAACCACACTGTTTGGTTAGGGTGCTCTTGACTACAAATAACAGAAGACCCCGATTCATCTAATTTAAACAAAAGGACATGTAACAGCCTTACATAACATGGAGTCTAGAGGTGCAGTGACTCCAGGCACACTTGATTCAATGGCTCAGTCATGGCATCAGCATCTTTCCATGTTTCTGCCCTCCTATCTACAGACTGGCTCTCCTCCTGGTTACAGAATGGCTGCCACAGATCCAGGCATCATATCCAGACTTAGCAACATCCATCAGAAGATGAACCCATTAAAATCAAACAAAAAGAAAAGAGAAGAAAAAGAAAAAACAAGAAGGTGTACCTAGTACCATGACTGATACTTGACAGAGGTGGCTATCATTATTTTGGGTCTCTGATCAATCAATCTATCTATCTATCTATTTTTTGAGACAGAGTCTCACTCTGTTGAGGCCAGGCTAGAGTGCCATGGCCTCAGCCTCACTCAACAACCTCAAACTTCTGGGCTCAAGCAATCCTCCTGCCTTAGCCCCCCAAGTAGCTAGGACTCCAGGTGCCCATCACAATGCCCAGCTAATTTTTATATCCTTAGTAGAGACAGGGTCTTGCTCTTGCTCAGGCTGGTCTCAAACTCCTGAGCTCAAGGGATCCTCCCACCTCAGTCTCCCAGAGTGCTAGGATTATAAACATAAGGAACCACACTTGGCCTTGGGTCTATGTTAGAGGAAAAAATCTTTAGCAGAAATCTCATAACTGGGCAGTGCCTGTGGCTCAGCGAGTAGGGCGCCAGCCCCATATACCAAGGGAGGCATGTTAAAACCCAACCCTGGCCAAACGGCAACAAAAAGCCAAGCATTGTGGTGGGTGCCTGTAGTCCCAGCCACTCAGGAGGCTGAGGCAAGAGAATTGCCTAAGCCCAAGACCTGGAGGTTGCTGTGAGCTGTGATACCACAGTACTCTACTGAGGGCATCAAAGCAAGACTTTGTCTCTAAAAAAAAATAAAAAAGAAATCCCATAACTTAGATATGTAGCCACATGTAATATCAAAGGAGGCTAGGAAATATAATCACCATCCTGGATTCCATGTGTCCTGCTGAAAACAAATGTTTTATCTCTATTAAAAAAAAAAGGAAAGTGAATAAATATTGGGGGACAACCATCAGCCTTTGCCACAGTAGGAAACCAACAGTATCTGCTCCATGAGCTGTTACTGGTTCACTCTGAGGCTAATTTCAATTCATTATTTGTGCAATTACAAATTAAATGATTTTCAAATAAGTTGCAAGTTGTTCTGAGAACAGGGATCATGGCTGTCTTAGAGGTGCTCAATTACTAATTGTCAAATGACTGAATGAAAGAATGAATGAATTTTCTTCTGCAAGTGCAGCAAAGTAAGAAATGCTCTCCCTGTTCTCTGTTTTAGAGGCCATTGTCTATACAGAGTCATGAATAATGAAACCAACATCAATCAAAAGAAAGCTTTGGTCTGGCAGAGATGAAGGGCCATGAGAGAGCTAATGAGTCTCTAATACAATTTGGTGCCAATAAAATGGTGTGATATTAAATTCAAGGCCATGAGATTTATACTATAAACCCAGCACAATTATAGACTAAGACTCTGATTCCCTACCTGGTCCAGTTCTTCTAGTTTGAGTCATTTTAAGGACGCCAACTTCCCCCTGACATTGTCTGGTGATGTCATGATGAAAATTTTGACAGTCATTAAATTTCTGGCTGGAGGGTCAGCAAGGCCAACGAGATTCAGAAATGAGTGGGGCATAAAAACACAAAGTCCAAAAGGCCACTATTGACAAAGTAACATGTCAGACCTGAGGCCCCCTCTTTCTGGTCTCCTGCTAGCATTATGGTGATGAGGGCCAGCTGTCTTGACTGTTATGAGGAGAAAGGCAATGTTATAATTAGGCATTTCATATGATTTCACTCAATCAGCCCTCACAATATAAAACAGCCTTATAAGGTGGATTCTATCTGTATTCCCATTCTGCAGGGTGGGAACTGAGATATTGGCAGGATATATGCTTTGCCTGAGATCACAGAGCCAGATTCAAACCTACATCTCACAGTCCGAAGTCTTTAATCACCCCACACACGGCCTCGAGTAAGGTATTTCCAAATAAATATCTAGGCTTCTGTCTGGTGATGTTGTCCACAGTCTGGAGCAAGAGCTGCAAAGTATGACATACAAAGGGAATTTTTCATAAAGCTTAATTTCCAGTGGCATCTCCTCCTACAGGTCAGGGACAGGTCAGAGTCAGCACATACAAAATGAAAATTACATTGAGTTCAATTTACCCTTACTCTTGATATGTCAGTGTAGGAGTTTGGAGGATACATTTGTCAAAACTCATGGAATGGTTCACTGTAGGCTTGTGTATTTCATTGTATCTAAATTTTGCCTCAACAGCTTATAAACACATAGTGGATTCTGGTGAGTGATAAGCATGCGGAAGGGGTCAGAAGTGATGTGTACTGTCCCCAGCAATTGCTCTTAAAATATATCAAAAAAATAAGATGAATTGATGAATGGAGAGAGTGGTGGCTGAATGTGGATCGACATAAGATAGGGACAGTTAAGTTAAATGCTAATGGCAAACCAGGTGCCGTGGCTCACGCCTATAATCCTAGCACTCTGGGAGGCCGAGGCAGGTGGATTGCCTGAGCTCAGGAGTTGGAGACCAGCCTGAGCCAGAGTGAGACCCCATCTCTAGAAAAATAGCCAGGTTTTGTGATGAGTGTCTATAGCCCCAGCTACTCGGGAGGCTGAGGCACAAGAATCACGTGAGCCCGAGAGTGTGAGGTTGCTGAGAGCTATGACACCATGGCATTGTACCGAGGGTGACATAGTGAGACACTGTCTCAAAAAAGAAGAATGCTAATGGTAGAATCTGGGTGGGGGCATATGGGTATACGTTGTACAATTCTTCCAATTTCTCTGTGTGTTTGGAAAAAATATTTAAGTATAATGTTGCGGGAGAATGCTCAGTTGAGCATTTGAGGAAGGAGTTGGTTTGCGTGTAGGAGCCACGTTGTATGAATAATATGTGCCTTTGAGCACCCAGAATAGCATGATTCTCACAACGCCAGATAGTAGCAAACCAGGAAACGAGGCTGGGAAATATGGCCAGTGTCTTAGATTTCATGTGTTCTGATAATAGTAAGTTTTGTTACTATAAAAAAGAGAAAGAGAATAAATCTTGGGAAACACCATCTCTTTACACTCTTTAAAGCATTCTCTCCCCACCCCATCAGTTGTGATTCCAACAACTGTAACTTATAGATGATGTGGTTTCCATATAGTTATCTCAAAAATCTGTCCTTTTTGAACTCAAGCAAATCAGCAAGAAAAAAAAATCAAACAACCCCATTAAAAAGTAGGCAAAGGACACAAACAGAAATTTTTCAAAAGAAGATAGACTAATGGTCAACACATATATGAAAATGTTCAATGTCTCTATTCATCAGGGAAATGCAAATCAAAACCGCAATGAGAGATCATCTAATTCCAGTGAGAATGGTTTTGATCAAAAAGTCCTCAAACAACAAATGCTGGCATTGATGCTGGGAGATAGAAAAGCATTTATGCACTGTTTGTTTGTGACACTGCGAACTAGCACAGCCTCTATGGAAAGTAGTATGGATAGATACCTCAAAGATCTCAAAGTAGACTTACCCACCATTTGATCCAGCAATCCCTCTACTAAGTATTTACCCAAAGGAAAAAAAAGGCATTTTATAAAAAAGACATTTGAATTGAATGTTTATAGTGCACAGTTCATAGTTGCAAAGATGTGGAAACAACCCAAGTGCCCAATAAAAATAGGAGTGGATTAATAAAATGTGGTATATGTATATCATGGAGTACTGTTCAGCCACTTTAAAAATGGAGAACTAGTACCTCTTGTATTAACCTGATGGAATTGGAGACCATTCTTCTAAATGAAATATCACAAGAATGGAAAAACAGGCCAGGTGCAGTGGCTCACACCTGTAATCCTAGCACTCTGGGAAGCCGAGGTGGGTAGATTGCCTGAATTCACAGGTTGGAGACCAGCCTGAGCAAGAGTCAGACCCCATCTCTAAATACTCTTGTTTTTAAGGGGTTTAAAACAATAAACATTAATCATTGTGGCAGGAGCCTATAGTCCCAGCTACTCAGGAGGCTATGGCAAGAGAATTGCTTAAGCCCAAGAGTTGGAGGTTGCTGGGGAAAGGCTTGCTGAAAAGGAAAGGACCACAGAGACTAGAGAACAGCACAGTAGAGCTATGATGCCATGGCACTCTACCAAGGGCGAAAAAGTGAGACTCTGTCTAAAAAAAAAAAAAGGAAAAACAAATACCATATGTACTCACTATTAAATTAGAACTAACTGATCAACACTTATGTGCACATACAGAAATAACACTCATCAGAAGTCCAGCAGGTGGGAAGAGGCAGGAGGGGACAGGCACATTCACACTAATATCTAAAATGCACACGATCTGGCTGAGGGGCACACTTACCACTTTGACTCTAACTGTACAAAATCAATTTATGCAAACAAAATATCTGTACCCCCATAATCTGAATTTCAAAAATTCTGAATTTAATCAGAATTTTAAAAATCTGTTCTTTTAAAGAATTTGTTCAGGGAAAAGCCAGTTGCCATATTGTTAGGGCACTCAGGGAGTCCTATGGAGAGGCCCCCCGGTGAAGAATTGGGGCTTCCTGCCAACAACCAGCACTAAGGCACCAGGGTAGAACGAACCACATCAAAGTGCCTCCTCCAGCCCCAGTCGAGCCTTCAGATGATGCAGCCTCAGTTGGATTAAAACCTGAGAGACCCTGAACTGGGCCTGTTTAGTGAAGCAGCTCCCAGATTCCTAACCCACAAAACCCATGTGAGATGATAAATGTTTATTGTTTTAAACCCCTTAAAATTACTCTAAGAGTATGCTCTTCTACTCTGTTGGATGTTAGCCATTTTCTTCTAGGGAGAAATTGGTACAAAGGATAGCTAAAGCACCTTTCTTTCCTTGAGTCCTAACTTAGTAAAAAGAAAAGTTGGCAATTCTAGGTTAACCCCTCAAATAATTTACCTGCTACCACTCAAATGTAGCCAGGGGTTTGCCTGCTTTGTTTCCTATTATCTCTCCACTGCCTGGCACAAGTAGTCAATAAGTAAATATTTGTTGAATTAATTTTACTGGCTTGTAAAATCTGAAAGGGTGAGGTGAAGGCTACAGCAAGATACCAGAAGTCACTAAGTCATTACTGAGTACATGGATTGTTCAACAGAGGCCCCTAAACTATGGCCCAGTTCTACACAGACACACTGTGATTATGTGTCACATATCCTCATGACATCCCCGGCAGTGGGAACAGAACCACAGCCTGTCCAGCATCCACTTTGGTGCAAATCACACACTCTCAATTTCACCCCAAAGAAGGAAAAAACAGTTCTTTCATCCCCTCAAAGGCCAAGAAGACCCTGTATGTTTTGATAGTCTGAAAAAGATTACTTGGCCTTTATCTGTATCTCTCTGATGGAGGAGGAGGAGGAGAAGGGATTCCTCAAGGAAGCCTGTATACCAGTGAGTGAAACAGCAGAAAGGAAGCCCCAGGCCACCAGTTAGGAGCACTGCCTCCCTGCACTCTGCAAGGGCACTGTGGCAAATCACGCCACTTACTCACTGACATCTGATTACTGGGCAGCTGGGGGCGTTCACAGCTCATGATTCAGCTTACACAAACAGTAAGTTGCCCTGAGCCCTTGCTGTGTATCAAGCACTGTGCTTTAGGTATGTACTGTCACTAATACTTGTGGCCAGTTTTTAAGGTTGCCTTTAATGTCATCATTCATTTTACAAATAGGGAAGCAGAAATTCAGAGGGATTCTAAAACCCACACAAACAAGAGCAGATAGAACCAAAAATTAAAGTCGTCTCACCTGACTCCCAGTCCAAGGCCCTTACATCACACCATGATGACTCTTTGAATCAAACATTGAAGTCGTGTTGTCTTTAGGTCTAGTCTGCAAATGACAACTGGACTGGAGACCAAACATTCAAGCTCCCATCAATTACTAAGTCTGGAGTTAGAACCCCTAGGAGATGTCTCTTATTTTATTCTCTTTGGTATCCAGTCTCCCCTTTTCTCGTGTCAGCACTCCTGATTTTCTCCACCCCTCCCCAGCTGTCAGTTCATTTGACTGGGTGACTTTGGCCCCAGGGCCCAACCCAAGGAGAAGACACATAACCTAGGCCTGTCCCATTAGAGTACAGTACGTCCCTGCTTGCTGTGAGGTTCAGAGTGGGAAGGTGAGCCAAGTTGATCCAATGTGTCTGTTGGATTTTGCTGCATAACAAACAGTCCAAAACTTAAAGCCTTGAATAATAGACTTTCATTACTTTTCACAATTCTATGGACTTGCGGGTGGTTCCCCTGGCCTGGGCCAGCTCAGCTCATCTGTGTGGGCTCTTGGTGGGTGGGCTGGAGCTGAATAGTCTAGGATGGCCTCACTCCCACATCTGGTATTTGGTAGCCTGGTTCATATGAGGGGTCCTAACCTGGAACTTGTCTCTGCTCCATGTAATTTCTCATCTCAGGCCATCCCGTGCTTGGCTATGTGACAGCAGCATTGCAAGAGAACCAGAGGAAAGACTGTCACTTTTACCACATTCTGTTGGTCAAAACAAGTTATAAATCTAGCCCAGATGTAGGGACAGGAGCAATACATTGCACCTCTCAGGGGAAAGAGCTGCAAAGAATCTGAAGCGATTGCAGTTTACTTCAGAGTTGATCTTGGGACTTTCACTGGAAAATGGAGAAGGAGAAGCCATTTTTCCATCTGGGCTACTGGTCTATTAAGCCTGGAGATGCTGCTGTCAGGCATAGATGTCCTAGTACCTCAGGGGAAAGGCTTGCTGGAAAGGAAAGGACCACAGAGACTAGATATAGGAATTGGCTTCATTGGAGCTTCTAGATCCATCTCTACCTGAAGTTAGACTTTGTATATTTATATTGGTTTGAGTCATTTCCGTAAGGGATTGGAAATGAGAGCAAGAAGGGTTCCCTTCCTTCTGAATGTCTCCTCCGATTCCCAAAGTGCCCCAAAGCCCCTCTCTGGAATAACGACAACAGTCATCCTCCATAATTGAATCCTGTCCCTTTGATTGTATTTGAGTTCCTGGTCTATCTTTTGTTATCCTTATACTGAAATAGAAGACTTACCTAGGAATGAGAGTGAGAAGCGGGATGGTAAAGAAGACGGTCCTGACATTGGGTTTCACATCAGTGTCTGCCTTTGACTTCAACAGATGGGATAAGACTGTAGGAGTCTTCAGGAACGAGGCTGGCAAAGTTGTGACATGCTAAGGTCATGGTAAGCAGGTCTACTGAAACCTTTTGACCCAGAAAAGGGGCCTGGTATAGAATATTGGTCACTTTTTTTTTTTTGTATTGTCTTAATCTCAACCCCGAGCACTTACATCTCTACCATTAGCAGTTTACCCATTAAGGTCAAACCCAGAAGCCTTCTCATAAAACCTAACCATAGTGTTTATATCTTGGTAATTTGTACCTCTAGGGCCTTTCAGAAGAAAACACCGAGAAGTGAAAATGGAACATATGGAAATTATGGAGCTCTGGAATGTAGGAGTGTCACATCGGGAACACTTTTAGTTTATGTGGATTCAGTCACAAGCACATGACAGAAAGAGGGAGCGAGAGACCATGAGAGTCAAAACATTTCAGGGGAGGCACGTGCATGGAATTCTCGCAGTGCATAAAAGAAGGGTGCTGGAATCTGCTGTGGTCCCTCAGGCTGCCCCAGTTCCCACCTGCTGGGTGGGACTAATGCTTAAAGATTTCTATTTTCCTTCAGTATGGGCCCTAGAAACAACAGCTTCTTATAGAGTTTACCTGGAGAAATGCAAATGATTTTTTTCCAGCCCTGGAAAAAAAGAAACCAGGTGTATGGAGCTCCTGGTAGACAGTACATACTGTGCTTTGGAGGGAATTCAAGGGATTATTTCAAGGGGAGCTTAGACAACGAGTGGTTCTCACCATCCGTCTGGGCTTGGAAACTCCTGCCACCTTAGCCCCAGCCTGAAAGGGATGGGAGGAGGACTAGGTCGCATACTCACTCCGAAATCTTTTAGTACCTCTCATCCTTTGGAATACTTGAGTCAACTGACTTTCAAATACTCAAACCTGCAGTTTCAAATAAACACCTTAACCGGTTTGAACCCATGGCAAATGTTGATGTGATTTCTAAATCTTCGACAGCTGATCTTACTCTGGAAGCTCTCCAGCAGCCTTCTAAAACTGCTCGCTAGCGGCCTGATTGTGCTCTGCTGGGCTGGTGTGAACAACTTCTACTGATAGACTCACCAGCAGCTTCACATCTACCCGCATCAGGCCACCCCAAGCCTAAGCACTTTGTCACTCTGTCTCTGGCCAGCGGCTTGACAGCACGCCAAGTTGTCTTTGTGTACCTTGTACTTGAACACAGAAGCCCTTCCCATTTCCTGTTTTGCTGGGACGCTTTGTGAGGAAAGAAAGCGTGAATTTGGCGGTCTTTTTATAGCCCTCTCCAAAGGTCAGCCTTTCTTCTGTGGCAGCAAGTGGCCCACGACACACTGTGTGCCTAAAAAGGCTGGATCATCAGCCCTGCCCTTGCACAAGGGCTGTGCCGAACACAAAACCTACCTCCCCTTTCTTTGCAAAACCACCTGGGGGGTTGATTTGACGTCTGTCATTTCTGACCCTGCATGAAAGACTCTCCCCCCGACCAACACCTGGATCCTTTAGGAGGCGTGGAACAATACCCACCTTATCATTCATCTGGGAGTGCCCTGTTGGGACCGTACCCAGTATGGAGGTATGGAGCTGGTGTTCACCCTGCATGAGTAAAAACACAAAACCCAAGTAGGCACAACTTGTTGTGACCACACAAAGGAACAGAAAAGGCAGTTACTCTAATAGGAGTCTCATCTCACTGTGTGACTTTTGTTCACCTGATAAGCATCTCTGTGCATTATAGATGATTCATTCAATATTCATTGATTCAACAAATACGGCCTTAGTCTTGTTTTTGTTGCTTATAAAAGAATATCTAAAACTGGGTAATTTATAAAGAAAAGGAATTTATTTATTACAGTTATGGAAGCTAAGAAGTCCAAGATCAGGGTGCCTCTGGTGAGAGCCTTCTTGCTCATAGTGAGAGGGCTGAGTGTGCCAATGCTGGCTCAGAACCTCTTCCTCTTCTTATAAAGCCACTAGTTCCACTCTCGTGATAACCCTTTGATCCATTAATCCATTACTTGGATAATCCATTCATGAGGGCTCTGCCTCTTAAAGACTCCAGCTTTCAATAAATACTGCCACATTCGGAATTGAATTTCAACATAAGTTTTGGAGGGGATGAGCCTTCAAACCATTAATTTTTTTTTTTTTTTGAGATAGCATCTTACTTTGTTGCCCATGGTAGAGTGCCATGGCATCCCAGCTCACAGCAACCTCAAACTCTTGGACTCAAGTGATTCTCTTGCCTCAGCCTCCCCTGTAGCTGGGACTACAGACACATGCCACAATGTCTGGCTAGTTTTTCTATTTTTAGTAGAGACACGGTCTTGTGCTAGCTCAGGCTGGTCTCAAACTCCTGAGCTCAGGTGATCCACCCACCTCAGCCTCCCAGAGTGCTAGGATTATAGGCATGAGCCACTGTGCCTGGCCTCTAGGCCTTTTTTTGACTAACAACATTTTATTTTCATTTTATTGGTTTATTTTTGAGACAGGCTCTCCCCTCATCACCCAGGTTGGAGTGCAGTGGCACAATCATAGCTCACTGTAACTGTGAACTCCTGGGCTCAAGCAATCCTCCTGCCTCAGCTTCCAGAGGAGCTGAGACTACTGGTACAGGCCCACATGCCTGGATAATTATTTTATTTTATTTTGTTTACATATGGGGTTTTGCTATGTTGCCCAGGCTCATGGATGGCTTTTTTTTTTTTTGAGAATTTTTTTTTTTTATTATTGAATGGTAACTGTGTACATTAATGCACTTCTGGGGTACAGTGTGGGGTTTTCACACACAATCCGAGACACTTCCATCAAACTGGTTAACCTAGCCTTCATGTAACTTTCTTAGTTATTGTGTTAAAACGTTCATATTC
>CAUYTI010012555.1:0-21646 GCA_963575145.1 Galago senegalensis
GGGCGTTGTGGCGGGCTCCTGTGGTCCCAGCTACTTGGGAGGCGGAGGCAGGAGACTCGCTAGAGCCCAGGAGTTGGAGGTTGCTGTGAGCTGTAATGCCAGGGCACTCTACCCAGGGGGACAGCTTGAGGCTCTGTCTCAAAAAAAAAAAAAAAAAAGAAAGAAAGTTTCTGTAGGTAGATCCCACTAGTCAACTTTTAAATAAAGCTATTGGTCAAGAATTTTGAATAATCATATTTTTTCATAAAAAAATATTTCCTCTGTCTCAAAAGGGGTTTCAGAGACAAGATGCCATCGCATTTCTTGATAGCAATGGGAGACTCTAAACTTTTTTACATCTGTACAGGTAGAAATAGGATGTCTAAATATTTTGATTATAAAAATGTATCTTTATCAATGAAAGATAACATTGACTATGCCTCTAATCATTTTCATCAGTTCAAGACATTTGAAATCAATGTTTCTTCATACATACTATTATATTTATATTTTGTAGTATTATTATCTTGTTTTCTTTCTTCCAGAGTGTTTTTTCCCCTCCTTTTATCCTGTTTTAAACAAACTATCTGCGTTTTCTTTTTTCCTTTTTGCAGTTTTTTGGCCAGGGCTGGGTTTGAACCCACCACCTCCAGCATATGGGACCGGCGCCCTACCCTTTTGAGCCACAGGTGCTGCCCTATCTCTGCATTTTCTTACACTCACTACTCTGTCATAAATCATTAATTTCAAGGCTATCTTACCTAGATTAATCATTTCAGTCTTATCACCTACTCACCACCCTGACAGGCAGTCTATCCTTCTTACTTTACACTGGAATGCTGCCCATTTAGTTCGGATTAGAAGCAAACCACCACAATGACCTTGACCCACTCTACATTTTTATATATCTAAATTTATCCTGGTAAATCTCTAGTCAAGTAAATGTAAAAAAAAAAAATGAACCTGTTCGTATATACATGCACCTAAAGTTGAGTGTTATTTATTTTACTTGAATAAGACTTCATATATCATAGCTTTGGGTTAAAGATTGGCTCAGTGTCTGCCCTAGGGGTATTTCAATAATTAATTCGATAATTATCAATTATATTTCTAATTATCCTTATCAATAAAGTTATTTGCTCACATGTAATTTAACAGAGGAAAAATACTTGGAAAGTGTGCTAATAAACCAACGATTTCTTATGTCCTTGGTGATAGAATTGTGCATTATACTGTGGGTATGTCATCATTTTATAGGGCTGTCAGGACATTGGTTATAACCTATTTTAGTAGGAAAGAAGCATTTCTTTCTACTCCTTCCATGCAAAGCTTTACCTAGATTGACAGTTAGATATTGCGTGGATGTGTGTGTGTGCCTGAGAGAGAGAGAGAGAGAGAGAAGGAATCATAATCAAGAGTGAGATGGTAGAACAAGAAAGGGAGAGGAAAGAGCTGGAGTGAATAGTGTTAATGGAATAAGTCCGTTTTTATGACAGACCAAGGCAGGGTGCTTTGAAAATAATAACATCACCTTGAACTTAGAGAAATAATTAAAAAGGACATCCTAAAGGTTTTAAGTGTGTACCATGAATTTTTATAATAGTTTTTAAAATTTTATTAATTCTGAGTTCAGAAGACTTACTCATTTTCTGAAAAAAGTAGAAAACACACCTCTGTTAGAAAGGCAAATACACAATTATTTTGTGTCTTCTTTGGTCTAAGACATATACTGTTAGACATTTAAAAAACATTTTTCATATATCAATCTTCTTCTATATAACAAATTATTTAAAAAATTAGTAGCGTTTAGCAATATATTTATTATCTCACAGTTTCCAGGGCTAAGGAGCCCTTCCCAGCTGCTTCTCATAGCTTCTCATAACACAGGGTGGCACAAGGTTGAAACCAATGTGTTTGCTGGGATGCCTTTTCTCCTTGAGATTCCACTGGGGAAAGATCCCCTCCCAGACATACTCAGGTTGCTGACGGAATTCCTCTCCTTGAGGCTGTGTGATAGAAGACACCACTTATTTGCTCATTGTTGGCTGGGGACTACTTAGCTGGGCCGCCACCACTTGTAGTTCTTTCTCTCCCATAAGCCATGACAAGATTGCTTCCTCAAAGATAGAAGACTGTCTTTCTGTGGTCAGCTAAAGGAGAAATGCAACAAAATCAAAGGCCATTCTCTACATGACCTGGCCAATGAGACTAATTAGAGTGAAATTCTGAGTTGTGTCCTAGGAAACTTATATGTGAAAGTCCTAAAGATGAAGTACCTCAGGATGTTATCATATTGGGAGATAAAGAGAAAATTGAATTAAAAAGAGATCAGTAGTGTAGACGCAACTCCCTGCATCGTGTCATAACTTGCGCCAGAAAGCTTTTGAGTGGTGACTGAGATCATCGCAATTAGCCCATCAGATGCTAGGCTTCAGCAGTACCCCACCCCCTAGCTGTCCACAGGACAGGTGTGGCTGAGGGCCCAATGTTTCCTAGTCAGCCTGCTGTCTTGTTCTGTGTCCATGTCCATCCGGATGCAGACTGGAAAAGAGAGATTGATGCTGGAATTTCGTCTTGTCTCCTGGCTGGCTTGCCAAATCTGATACCAGACTTTCAGGTTCTTGTCCTCGGTGATTTGAAGAATAAATGTGCGGACCACAGATCTGTGGCAAGACAGAATTTATTTACAGAAAAAGAATACAAAAACACTAAAGTTTCTAGTAGGGAGAGAAAAACCCAGGTCGGGAGAGAAAAGCTCTCTCCGTTTACTGGTATATATAGCGGCATGGGTTCCTTCTATATGAGGCCAGGAAATGAATGGACACAGTCTCTTCTGCTGCGGCAAGGTGAACGAATGTACTAATGAATGGATGTAGTTTTTTTCTACTGGGGCAAGGTGAATGAGAGTACTAATAAATGGACATAGTTCCTTCTGCTGGGGGAAAGTGAATGAGAGTACTAATGAATGGACACTGGCTCTTCCTCTGGGGCAAAGTGAATGAGAGTACTAATGAATGGACACAGTCCATTCACAGAACTGAGGCCTAGGAAACTTACATGAAATTGACCTAGGCATAGGAAATGGGGGTTCTGTATTTACTCATAAGTGTAAAGGGAAGGAGACACCAAGGTGCCGGTGTCTCCCCAGCAGTTGTCCTGTCCCTTTGGCTACTGGAGGCTCCCGTGGGGAAGGGAGACTCTCCCCCCTTGCCTACACTCCAGCCTGCTGGTTCCTCTGAACCGCCAAGGCATAGGCTTCCGGTCCTCAGACCCACTCGAGCTAAGCTGGCTGGGGCGCCACCTGTCCTGTGTCAAGATGATACAATGTAAATCATTACTGCAAAAGCAGCAGCTAAAGTCCCTTCCTAAAAAGCCCAACGTGAGTCAGTATTGAAACAAACAAACAAACAAACAAACAAAACTAGATATGTGTCTCATTATGAATTAAAACTGGGAAGTTTAGAGAAGTTAAAAGATTCCCCAGACTTGAATGGAATCATGGGGTGCTGACGATTTCAGAAAGTAAATATTTGGTTTAATGTTAAACATCAGATCCAGAATGCACGAAATTTCCATTAGTCATTTGGCTTACAACGCAGGAATTAAGGTGTAAGAGACAGCTTAAGAAAAAAAAAAAAGGAAAACATTAAATTCTGACTCTGAGGATTATTTCTACAGCCCTCCTGAAAGACGTTATTATTTATAGTCTTAATTAAAAGCTGCTTCTCTGGCAGTATTCAAATTCTCACAAAAAATCCAAATGCATTTTACTATAAAGGCACGGAGGCATACAGCTCGCATGACAGGAGAAGCAAACCTCTGTCCTCCCTTAACCCATCTTGATCGCATCAAGATGGACTGTCCAGCTCAACTGGTAATTGCATGCCCAAAAGATGTCCTAGATTTTTCTTCAATTTTGATTTGTTCCCTGCTAGCTCCAAGTATCGTTAGTTAACAAGTTCTGAGCTCAGTTGATAATTTCAACTTTGTACCTTTTCTGCCAAAAGGACTCAGTATTTTGATTCACTCTAGATTTCCTAGATTGAAATTTTTTGTTCTGATAAAAGATTCATAAACAAAGGACTCACTTCCTAGAAATAGATTCATGAACTGTGTGGTATTTTATAATATCATGTAATAACCTAATCAACAGTTTTCAAAATAATATTGGCTTTTTCACTGCTGGGTGCAAACACCCACACTGCAAAGGCACCACAAACCCTCCTTGAGAACCAAGAGGCGTGTGAAGAAAACGTCTGTGACTTTAAAATTCCCGTCCACTGGGCAGGTCCTTTGCTGGCATTGTTAAGTACTCGAAGACTACCCAGCACTCCTGGCTAAAATTTGCAAACGTTTTAGATCACATAAAAACAAAATTAAGAGTGCTATCTATTTTTTTGACCTTTATTGTTGTAATATTTAGTGGCAAAAGTATTATCAAGAATGTGTAAAACAGAATGCTGATAGTAGACCTTTTCCTTTAAGTGCCAACCTAGCATATGTATGTAGATTTGAGAGATAATTTACCACACTTCAGCAAAATAACAGATTTTTTAAAAAATATGTTTATGAAGTTGGGTAGAGGTGTGGCAGTTCTAACAGCATAATGTATCTCCTGCATTGTTGTCAAGAGACATTTTCCTGAGACAATTATTTGGAAAATAAGTGCTGTTACATCTTGCCCATCATGTCACAAGTCAGCTGTTATCTTAATTATTTCCTAACTCAGAGTTCAGGAAGGAAGGCACCTGTCCATAACCAACTAAAAAAAATGACTTTTCACAGTGACTGAATAAAAAAAAACTTTGGAAAGGCAAATGAATATAAAATCAAATAATTATATATATAGTTTCACATTGACCTTGTGTTTTTCATATCCTTCTACAAACATATTTCTTATTCTTTTACAATATATATTTTAAAAAATTGTTATAAATTTTATATGGCAGTGCCTGTGGCTCAGAGAGTAGGATGCTGGACCCATATATTGAGGGTGGCAGGTTTGAACCTGGCCCTGGCCAAACTGCAACAAAAAATAGCCAGGCGTTGTGGCAGGCGCCTGTAGTCCCAGCTACTCAGGAGACTGAGGCAAGAGAATCACCTAAGTCCAAAAGCTGGAGGTTGCCGTGAGCTGTGACACAACAGCACTCTACCAAGGGTGACATGGTGTGACTCTGTCTCTAAAAAAAAAAAATTAAAAAAAATTACATATAGAAGGTTGCAACAATTAGCATATTAATAGCCAGTGTCTGGTAACTTTCTACATATGTTGGGTCATAATTACACATACAGTGAAAATTAAAAATTATTTTTTAACTTACAGGCTACAATTCAATTAAAGTTTAGGGTCTGTGCAGATTTCTCAGCTAAATGCTTTGAAGATGATTTTGTTGAATCTTAATCATATAATTTCTCTATGGGTTTATACATCCAGTGCTGAAATTTGGATTAATTGAATAGCAATTAAAAAGGTGCTATGAGCTTACTAAATCAGACTTCTGGAAAATCCCTTTGCTAATGAAGGGACTGCTGTGACCAAGGTTCTGTAGGCTGAGGACCCACTTGCTCAGGCTGCAAATTTACCTTCACCTGACTGCGCTGCTTTAGTTCCCCCAGTCAATTATTACTTGCTGCATTGTCTTTTCTGAGATAAAAATAGACTTTTTAAAAATCTGGTGAAATATTATCCATTACTTTTGATATTTTATTTCTTTTGGTTTGAAAATCTCATTTAACTGTATTTTCTTAATTTACAGAAAAAGTATAGAAAAAGATTAAATGAAAATACACACACACCACCCTGATTGGAAAGATCACATTTTCTTCTTTATACATAAGTATCTATGCATGTGTGTATGAGTGTGCATGTGTGTATGCTTGTATATGTGTGTATGTGTATATGCATGTGTGTACGCATGTATATGTATGTGTGTATATGCATGTGTGTATGAGTATCTGTGTATTCATGTGTATATGCATGTATATGTGTGTATGTGTGTATATGCATGTGTGTATGCTTATATATGTGCATATGCATGTATATTTCTATACGTGTATGTGTGCATATGTGCAGATATATAAATGTTGAACTAATAATCATTGGTAGTTTATTTAACAGAAATTTTCTTAATAATAGCTATACTAATTTAAAAACAATGTGTTAGTTTAAAGTTTTATTTCATCGTATGAGTTTTGGAAATGAATATCAAGTATTCATTAGAAGTGAAATGTATGTTTTCAGGTCAAATTGGAACTTAAAGAACTGCTGATTATTTTCGATTAACATGTATTGTTCTAACCTTTTAAAATTTCGATAGTGAATATGTTTTATGTTCCACATCAGTTTATATTCTTACTGTTTGTAAAACACTAGTACTAAAGGATTATTTAATTCATTGTACTGATATTTTTGAACAAAAGATAATTGAGAGAATATATCTATGTGTCTGTATCTGTGTCTGTGTGATTAGCATTTGAGTTTGGTATTTAAGGTAATAGTGAAAATACAGTGTTATCAAAAATGGTGTTATAGAAAACTGCACACTATTTTCCATCAAGGATCCACCCCTCTTTGATTCAGTCTATGGTGATTGTTCAAATGATTGTATGTGAACTCACACAAATAGACTTAATTCTTGTTGGCATCATACCATCCTTGAAATATATGCTGTGCCATTTGTGTGTGGCAGGAGAGAAGTGTTAGAAGAGATAATATCCTGATGCCTCCCTGGGACCTGGAAGTGGGTGAGCTGGTACAAATCACAATCAAAGTTCTGATTACTTATAAAACTACTGAAAGATGGAAAGAATATTGAGCTGGGGCCTGTGGGTGGTCTCCAATGTCATCAGTGGAAATGTCGTCCTCACGGAGCAGAACAAAGCATAACCGATTCCTACCTGCATCACTTGAACTTCATCTGCACCCTGCCTTGGACATTTCTATTAGAAAAGACAAATTCCTTTTAACTCTACTTTTTAAAATGAAAAGGTCTTACCACATTTGCAATATACTGGGACTTTTTCATTGTCCTATCCAAGCTCCAATTGTAAGAATCTTAATCTTCATTAAAAATGATAAAAGATTTTTTAATGAAAATCAAATGAAGAAATGGCTGGTGAAAATATGAAAGTTAAGGCTCAATGTTGCAAATACAATGCAAATCAAAGTAACATTAAAACATTCTCTGTAGGCGATAAAACCAGCAAAGTACTTCCACTGTTGTGATTTTCTTCTAAAATTATATAGTCAGAATTGTCAAGGGTGTGAGATATTTGAACTCTCATGCACCATATGTAAAAATAGAAATTAGCCAAATGTTTTTGAAGGGATGTTTTGGATACTTCAAATGTTCAGTTTTAAAAATTCTACTGGGGAAAACAAAAGTCTCCTGGGACTCTTTTCTGTAAAACTCATTTTTAATGAGTATGAATCTTTAATAACAAGAATCATATCATTTATTCAACATAGTGAAAAATATTGATGACACTAATATGTTTAAAATCATAAAAATGTTTAAAATATGTGTTTACTATTGAATATACTGACATGAAATTATGCACACATATCTTAATATAGCATATTTCATAACCTGTGAAATATATAAAATATTGGAGAAAATACCCAGTTTGAAATATCATATGCAATATAATACATTTTTAATTAAAAAAAAAACATACAATCATGTACTTAGTATGTCAAAATTTGATCCCCAGTGCTGGAAATGGGGCCTAATAGCAGATAACTGGGTCATTGGGGTGCACCACTCATGAGTAGATTAGTGCCCTTCCTGGGGTGAGGGTGAGTGAGTTCTCACTCATATCAGTTCCCGGCAGCTCTCCAGTCTCTCTCTCTGGCTTCCTGTCTCAGTGTGTGATCTCTGCACACACTGGCTCCCCTTCAACTCTGCCCAAAGTGAAAGAAGCCTGAGCCCTCAGCAAATGCAGAGGCCAGTGCCATGCTTCTGGCACAGTCTACAAAACTGTGAGCTAGAAAAAGTTTTAGTTATTAATTCCCCAGCCTTAGGCATTCCTTTATAGCAACAAAGCCAAGACACCTATTCACTCACCTGACAATAGGATTACATTAGCATGCTAACAGTGTTAACGTTTCTGTGGATGGATTACAAATTGATTTCATTTCCTTTTATTATGTATTTAACTGAAAAATGCATGGTTTATGTATATTTACAACAAAGCTGCACTTTAAATTCTTTAAATGGTGTACCCAGGCAATTCCCTGGATTACAAATGAGTTAGATTCTGTAGATTTGTTCTTAATTTGAATCTGTGTGTAAGCTAGAACAGGTACCTTTACCTATTACCTATCATAACTTCCATTCATAAGTGTAAGCCGTACTCAGACTTTTGCAACTTGAGGACACCCATATTTCTGAGGTAAGCATTTTGTTAACTTAAGGCAAGAATTATACCAACTATATTAAATTCATGTCTATGCTACACTACTTGAAACAACATTATAATTTATAATTATCTACATATTTGGTATAATACAAAGCTATATTCATAAATAGGCAACTATCAATTATAAATAAAGTTATTTCAAAAGGAGCTATAAAATCAGTAGCTGCTTTGCTAATTTATTTCAATATTATTGCTATGAAAACTGTCTTCTTAATTAGAATTACTCAATTAAAATAACTTTTTGAAATGATTCGAGTTTAGAGCAACTTTTTTTAATTTTTGAGGAAAATTATTAAAGTGACTAAAGAAAATAATTAAAGTAGTTAAACAAAACAACACAGTAAGACTCCTATGTTAGAAATTTATATATGTCCTGAGCATAGATGACAACTGTGATTTCCACTTTAATTATGAAGATTGCTTGATATCACTTATCAAAAAATTCAAAATAATTTCCTGAATGCTACCCAGTTAAATAAATATTGAGGGTTAGACATGAGTCAACTCAGACAAAACAGGATAATTTTTATTTACTTAACATATTTTGGCAAAGAGAGTTCAAGGATAATCCTGAGCAAAATTAAACTGATAGTGAATATCTTTATTTTTCCCTATTTTTCTGAAAATCCCCCCCCCCCAGCTTCTAAGGATTGCCAATTGTCACCTGCTACACATTACAGCTGTCCAAATATCACTTGCTATGTGGTAGATTTTGCAAGTTGTGTTGCTCTTTGGTGTCATGCCCATGAGGACTTGGAGCCAAGTGGGCACCTGGTACAGGAATCCACCCCTTTCTCTGTGTCATGTGACCAAGCACGGATATATGTGCGCAGGCAGTCACCATCCTTAACTTGCCGAATAAATACGGCACATTCTTTATCTATCACTTCTTTTGTTGCTTTTGTTTCAAATCCTATTTGCTGATTTTTCTGACACTACTGAATTTAGCTGATAGGAGTAAAGAAGCAACCACTTCGCCACAAAGGAGCAAGCACAATTCTACTCTGCGTTGACAATCATCAGTCAGCTTGTCATCAGGCTTAATGGCTGATCTCCCGCTCAAACATAATGTTGTAAAGAGGAGAAATATTCACTGTGGCCCACGACATAGTAAAGAATTGCAGTGACAACAATGTTTTAAAAAGTAGGCTTAAACTGGTTTCCATATCAAAATAAGAAATTTGCAGTAAATAAAAAGTGTGCATTTTTAGTCTACAAATGAAATACTGCTAATAATGATATTGTAGGCAATGCTATACTCTTGAATTTATCTCTTCCATCCCAATTATAATATAGAACTAAGTTCTTGCTAATTCATTAACACAAGGGTAGACACAATTTGAAGGTAGTTTAAATAGTGCCAAATGCAAGTGAATAACAGAGGTGAGGATGTGAGAAGACTTACAGGTGTCCTCAAACTATGGCCCACGGGCCATATGCAGCCTGCCAAGGACATTTATCCAGCCTGTCGAGGACAATTATTCAGCCCACCAGGTGATTTTGATGCCACTGCCTGTCCTGCTTAGCAGCCAAATCATCCCAGGGCCCGTGGTCTAGCCCTCCAACGGTCTGAGGGACAGTGAACTGGCCTCCTGTTTAAAAAGTTTGAGGACCCCTGCTTTAGAAAGTCAAAGGCACAGATGTTTTTATAATTCACTGATGTAAATGAAAAAACAAATGCTGGCCTCTCAACCTTTAAACACTGAAGACATTTACTCTGACAAATATTCAGTAATAAGTGAAATCGAGAGGAAATAAGCCTTAGACTTAATAAACATCAAATTTGACTTTTGACATTTTTAAAACCAAATGTTGTATAATAAAATATGCCTCACTTGATTTCCCAGATTGACAAAACAACTCAACGTCTGTCTGTAGAAAAAGGAGGTATGACTACATAAATGAGAGAATTTTTAAATTAAATATGTGGGAATATGCTAAGTCCCATTTAAGGAGAGAATAATAAAACACACAATTATTACAAGGAAAATAAAATAACCATTCCTAAAGAAAGAAAAATAAAACAAAAAGTAAAAGAAATAAGCAAACAAGCTACCACAATGCAGTGGCTGGACAAAGCACATGTTTATTATCTTACAGTTCTGGAAGTCGCAGGTTTGGAATTGGTCTCACTAAGTTTAATCAACATCTCAGCCAGGAGGTGCTGCATTCTGGAGGCTCCAGGGGAGACTCTATTTTCCTGGCATTTCCAGCTTCCCTCATTTCTTGATCTGTGTCTTCCTTTCACTGTCGTCACAGCCAGCAACAAAGAGTCAAGTCCTTCTCACATTCAGTCACTGCGAGGCTGATTCTTCTACATCATACCACTTTCACATTTAAGAGACCTCATGATTACATTGTGCCAATCCGGATAACCCAGCATAATCTCCCCATGTGTTACTTTAAGGTCAACCGACTGCAACTTTAATCCCATCTGCTACTTTAATTCTTTACTGAGTACACTGACATAGTCACAGGTGATGAAATTAGCATGTGGGTATAGTGGGTGGAGTGTTGAGGGATTTGCTGCTGTCCATGGAAAGCATTTTCCAATTTATCTGATTAAATGTGTTTTATAGATATTTTCTGAATTATTCATTATAAAAACTCATCAAGATAATTATATTTATCTCAACTTGAAAAATAATGCAGTGAGGGTTACAAGATTAACTTGCCTAAGATTTTGTAGTAAACAGGACAGGTATGACTCACATGGAGGTGGAGAGCCCAAAGTTTTACACCTTTTGATGAACATTGCTTCTTATGCCCAACACTCCTTGCCTGACTTGAAAAACACCAGTGTGTTAGATGTTCTTATCTTACTCTTTAGCCACTGGACACAAATGGTTTTCCTGAGCCAGTTCTTCGTGGAGACACTAAAGCCTTCCATTAAATTTTCTGGTTTGTTTTGACTCATTTTGTTTTTAGTCTAAATCAACATTGGCTGGATTGCTGTCATTTGCAATCAAAAGCATCTGGCTTAATCCAGGCCTTCAACTCAATTGCTCTGTCCTCCAACCAATATCCCATTACTTGTTATTCTTTCTAGCTTAAATGGCGCCAGATGCATTACTTTACTTAATAATGAGGGCACAATCTTCATGTTAGATATTTTATTCACATGTTAGAGAAAATAAAACTAAGATGTAAAAAATTGATTCCCTCTTATTGCATTTGAGGAACAGGCAGAGAGATAGAGGTAAGATGAATGCTGTTTGAGTCACTATTTCTCAGTAGATTAATGACATGAGCACAGGGACCATATCTTCTTATTCTTTGCTATGCACACAGAACTTAGCACAACTGAGACGAGGGCTAACACGACCAACTACAATCATCTTCCTGTTATCTGGCACCCATGGGGATTGGCAGGTTCTGGATAAATGTAGTTTTCAGTTGCTTGAGTTACTATTACAAGTAGGTGTAATTCTATACCCCATATTATATTATACCAGACCAACATTGACTTGATGTTAATACTGAAATACACTCACTAAAACAAAAACAAATTTCACTTCCTATAAAACAATTTTACCGTTTTATAAAAGTTTTGTAAATGGAGTGTGCAATTTTAATTAAATGGCCATTGATACACTTTTCAACTCCATTGCCATTTTGTCTTTTAACTTCAAGTAATGCACATGAACACTTAAAATCATGGCCAAGAAGACTGGGGAGCCGTGTACTGATGGTGCAGCACACCAAGTTTAAACTCTGGTGATTTCTTCTATTTTTTTTGGGGGGGGGCAGATCACATGCCAATTTCTAGAGTTCTGGATAATGGAGTTTACTGAACTACAAACTGGATGAATTCAGACAACAGATATTTATTTTCTTACAGTTCTGGAGACTTGAAGTCAAATTCAGGGTGTTGGCGGGGCCACACCCTCCCTGATTTCTGTAGGGAGAACCCTCCTTGCCTTTCCCCACCTCCTGCTGGTTCGCCAGTAATCCTGATATTCTTTGCTTTGTAGCTGCCACATTCCCTTCTTATCTGCTACTGCCTGGCCTTGTCTTGGGAATGTAGCTGCCACATTCCCTTCTTATCTGCTACTGCCTTGGACCTCTGTGTCTCTCGTCTTCTCATGGAGTCACCTGTCATTTTGGATTAAGGGCCCAACTTTTTCAAGTAGGACCTCATCTTAATCTAATTATATCTGCGACAAGCTTTTTCCAAATAAATGTACATTCCGAGGTTCTGGGGATTGGGATTTCAACGTATCTTTTTGGGAAACACAAGCCAAATATCAGATACTTAAATAATTAATAGTTGGATAAATTATGTGGTAGTACATAAGGGCCTGTTTAAAATATTTAGAACAAGAATACATGCAGACACAGTTTTCCATTTTTGAACCACTGGAAGGCTAATTTCGCTTATATTTTATGCCAGCAAGAGTGGACCTTTAAAATAAAAGACACTGCAATGCAGAGACAGTGGTGGGAGTGTCAAACTAAAAAGTAAAGAATTGGGATTTTTTGCTCCCTAGACCTCTTCTGCTCTTTACATGATGTTTTAAAGGTAACATCCTCAGCTTCAGTGTCTGTGCAAGGCATCAGTGAGCCCATGCCAACTTTCTCTCCTGCTTGAAATTAAAACAATTGCTCATTCCCCATGCCTATCTTGCTTGCTAATAAGTGAAGAGCAATTATATTATATTCAGAGGCAGACTTGCTCCAAAACTAATGAAGATTAAGCTTCAGGGCCTTCCAAGTGCATGGGGCCCCTTCCAGAGACTCGTACCTAATTTCATTTCAATAATGTTATATGCATTTTTAAAGATTATTACCCAGATTGTATAAGCTTCAGACCTCACAAAACCTGGATGTACCTCTGGACAAATTCTAGGGATAGCCAATTAATTATCTGATATTTTGAGTGGCAGACATCTTAGTTCTCCAGAGATGTGAAACTGTTCAACAGAAATGGTAAAATGAAATTAACACATTCCATGTTTGCATAATTATAATCTAAGTGCATTGTCCTGGGTGACATCTCACCAGCAGGACATGAGTCTCTCCAGAGCGTAGTTACCAGGAACAATAGACCACTGGTCCCAGCTCAGCAGTGTCTTAGAAGAGGAGGGTGCTAAAGAAGGGGCCCAGGGATTGGGGGGCCCTTTACCGTTCTTGGTGTCTGGTGAGTATTGCAATTGTCAGTGAGCCCATGAAGAGGAAATGAGGACGCAAAAGACACCAAGGGGAGAGCGCAGGTCCAAAGTTAAATGAAGAAGCATGGATTGTAAGTCCCACCTATGAAAACAGTGGTGAGGGCAGTGCTACAGAAGAGTGACTGTTCTCTAGGGCCCAGGGGTCCTCAAACTTTTTAAACAGGGGGCCAGTTCACTGTCCCTCAGACCACTGGAGGGCCAGACTGTGGGCCCCAGGACAAGTCAGCTGCTAAGCAGGACAGGCAGTGGTGGCAAAACACCCAGAGGGCCGGATAAATGTCCTAGGAGGGCAGCATGTCACCTGTGGGCCATAGTTTGAGGATGCCTGCTCCAGGCAACATGGACACAAAACACGTTGGGGTTTTTGGTTGTATTCTCTGAGACAGGCTCTTATTCTGTCACCCAGGGTGGTATGCAGTGGCATGATCACAGATCACTGTAACCTCTAATTTCTGGACCTCAGTGGTCTTTCCATCTCAGCCTTCCAAGTGGTTGGGGCTGCAAGCACCTGCCAATGTGCCTGGCTAACTTAAAAAAACAAACAACAAAAAAACCTTTTTATAGAGATAGTCTCTGTTACCCCAGGCTGGGGTTAACGTTCTGGCTTCAAAGCAATCTTCCTGTCTCAGCTTCCCAAAGTGCCAGGATGACCACAGCACCCAGCCAACATGTATTGTTAAATGTTACCCAACGTAGCACTAATAGGAAAACAGTCAACTAGTCACCCCAAGAATCAAATTAGGATTTTTTTTTTTTATGTCTATGACCCTTCTCTACATTTCCTTTTGGATCTCATGCCAGGAGGAGCTTATTCTCCAGAGTTATTTACATTTTGTTGAAGGGCATTTGAAAAGCTAAAATAGTAAGTATTAAGTGGTGGAATTTCAAGTCTTGTGATACTTTGGGGCAAAATATTTTTGATAGAAGATTGTGATGGAACTTTATTAGATCATAACATACAGTCATGATGACCAGCCTGGCTGCAATATTTGGGTTTGAGAGTTTTCTCCATTCCATTTGATAATCAATCATTAATCTCTACATGTTTTAACTCCAATTTTCTTACTTGTTTCCTCTCTACATTCCAACCTGTCTTGAAATTTTGACTTTGATCCTTTATTTCTGGTTTACTATTGCTTAAATTTCTATTCACCTCATCAATAACTTTCATCAGTTCTTTGTTCTAATCTCAACTTCGTCCAGAGGTTACCCTGCTGTACTCTTTAACATAACTAACTGTACCTTAAAGCTAACTCTGAAAACCCCCTTACCTAATTTTCCTTTGTCTGTTATGAAACCTTCTGGCCTATTGGGATGAGATTAAGTGGTTTGTTTAGCAACATATGCAAAAATAAAGCAAAAATTAGATCTAACTTAATTATTTGTCCTATTTTTCTAACTTTAATGCCTTATGTAGAGTATTTTCCATGATAGATAATTCCCACAAGCGTTTAGTTTTTTTTTTTTTTCCAGAAGGTAACCACTTCATGAGTGATCCAGAATAGAAACTGCTTACTCCAATAGGGACCAATATTCACAGCACTGCTCTCTTTAGCTTCCAAGGAATGAAAAAACATATTTTTGTAATGCAATATGCTTATTAGTCATTATATGAATGAAATTGCCTACCTTGCATCAATATTTTTACTTAAACGGTAGCAGAACTTTTACCCTCAGACCCTCAGTTCTTTTCAGATAGCATCAACTATTTAAACATACCCCTATTTTCACCATATTAAATATTATTTTTGGATTTCTATAATGCTCATTTGAATTTGCTTGGTTATTCATGTCTCTATTTATTCTGAACGAACATTCTTAAAAAACATATTGTTAGTTTGTAGTTGAAATAATTTCCCAAACTTGGCTTTTAATTTTAAAGTCATATTTCAATAACATAAATTTATTCAGTTTTATATTGCTAGTTGCCACTGTCATTAATCACATGTCCCCTTATTCTTGATTTGATACCATTTTGGAACCTGTTTCAGTAATACCGGCAGCAACACCGAGTCTGATGGATGCTATTTTATTCTGACAATACAGTTTAAAAGTTTGGAAATTTTGAATGACAACTATAAGGAAAACTTGCATTTCATTCAGAAATTCCAAGTAGGCTCTGAGATCTTTGAGTTCCATAAGCTATGTGGAAAGATCTTTTTGTATATTTTTTCACTGTTAACCTATAGTTCAGAACAATGTCTACTATGTGTAGAGGCTTAATAAATGTTCCAAATGATTGAAAATGAATGATGGCACTCAACAGTTAGTGACAGCAATGTTCCCAGCAAGGCTCATGTTCATCTCCCCTCCATAGACCAGGTGTGTCCAAGACTCTCATGCTTACATCAAAGATGCAATTTTCTTACACTGGACATCAATATTGTAAACCTTTGCAGATTTTTATAGGTCAGGTGTTCATGAACAATTTCCAGAAAGGAATTCTTAAAAATGCTCCAAGAAGAGAGAACAATGTTCTGCTCAGTAGAATCTCTTCCATCAGTATTTAACTGAGCAATGAACACCAACCTCCAAATATATTTACTGGCTTCTAGGAGGGATGGCATAGCTAGTGAGGAATAAAGCCTTAACATAGTCCAGCACATACAAATCTACTAATATACTAAAAAACCCCACAAAATTATTTAGACTAAACATATTTATCAAAGAGGTGAGTACCTGTGCCATAGCAGTTATTTTTTCTAGAAAATAAGTGATACCCAGGGACCACACAGCAAATTAAGAGCTACATGGCTATTTGTAGCTGCAATACCCCCTATGTTAGAATCAATTATAGATCTTATTTCAAGTGGAAATATATGCCTCCTAAAAAGAAATGCCTAGGAAAAATTAAAGACCACTCATTGTAGGATTTGACTACCTATTTTTTTTGTTTGTTTGTTTTGTTGTTTTCCTCTTACTAAGTCATACATCTAGATCATCTACATTTATGCATATGTGGGGTACAATGTCTTGATGTTTTAATATAATTTGGAGCACTTTACATCAAACTAATTAATACAGTTTTCACCTCATTTACTTGATTAGTGTGTTAAGACATTTATGTTCTGTACTTGACAGATTTGACTACCTGGCTTCTTTATATAAATATAATCCAACACTAGTGGCTTGCACTAAATGTGAGCAAAATGTCTGTTTTATTTTAAGGTTAAAGTGTAAATGAAAGGGGTGGAATCAGGACAGGACTGGGGATCTTCAACTGAGGTTGAAAATATTTTGTGTCTTCAAATTACAGAGTGGTTCTTAAATTTTAAGAAACGAAGTCTTAAACAAAATGGCAAACTAATGCCTTTTGTAACAATCTGGATGGAACTGGAGACCATTCTTTCTAGTGAAGTTTCACAAAATAGAAAAATAAATACAACCTGTGCTCACTAGTAAATTGGAACTAATCAATAAATGCACATGTGCATGCTTGAGTGTAAAACACAAGCAGGCGTCCTCAAACTATGGCCCCGCAGGCCACATGCCATCCGCCTAGGACATTTATCCGGCCCGCCAGGTGACAGCCTCCCCTGCCTGTCCTGCTTAGCAGCTGACTTGTCCCAGGGCCTGTAGTCCAGCCCTCCAATGATCTGAGGGACAGTGAACTGGCCCCCTGTTTTAAAAGTTTGAGGATCCCTGCTCAGGAGAAAGCAAGGGGGTGGGAGGAGGCAGGAAGGGGGGGTAAACCCACACTAGCAGGTCGGGGCGCACTGTGTGTGGGAGGGGCACAATGAGAACTTGGCCTCCAACTGCACAAAAACAATCATGTAAACAAAACATTTCTACCCCTTAATATTCTGTAATTTCTTTAAAAGCAAAGTCTTGCAGAGGCAAGAAAGTGTAACCAGAGACTATGACAAAGTGGAAATCATTGGATTTTCTGCTGGAGTGAGCACAAAAGGAATACCCGCCCCATCTCACTTCACAATCTCATGATGTACATTCCAGACGTTTTCTCTGTTTCAATTTTTTTCTTTTCATAAAACTAAATATCAAAAATGTTGAAACCATCAGCTTCAAGAAGGAATGTTTAAAGTTCCACTTCAAATATACAAGGTGGCATTATACTTGCAAGTAGACTTGCCAGGAGTTTATTCTGTATAAGAAATATTCCTATTCATATGTGTCTTTTCAGCATAGTATTATTATGGTTCCTGAAGGGACTGATGTAATATATTCCATGGAACTGGAGAAAGTTGGTAAAGTAACAAAAAAATTTGCCATACCTGTCTAGCAATGGAACCCAGCTTCAGTGTTCAGCAGAATCTAAGACTAATTTTAAAATTACTTTTTCTAGGCTCATCAACTAGGTATCTTCTATTACACAAACTCCAAAATTCATGCCAAATTCAGGAACCACGAAAATTAAAAATGTTGATGACCTAACTTTCTGCTTTGAAATAAAAATTTAATCTAGGAAAAACATACCCTCCTTCAACCTAATCCATCTATTACCACATACTGTCTTAGCATGAATCAACTATTTCTTTAAAACTATTTTTCTACCTTTAATCCATCCTGAAATGATCTGTTTCCATATACTGTTTTTCCACAGCCAGTTGAAAATCCATTTTTAACTAAAAGTATATCTGAAAATAAAGCAATGAATAGAAAAGTATGGGGAACATAAAATGAAGCATCATTAGAATCATAGAATGACCTGGTGGCTCACATCTATAATCCTAGCATTTTGAGGATGAATAGGAGTGAGAGCGCATCTAAAAAAGCCAATTGGTGGTACCTGGCTGTAGTCCCAGCTATTTGGGAAGCTGAGCAGGAGCAGCCCGTTAGACCCAGATATGGAGGTTGGATCAAACATTGAATTCCAGCCTGGGCAACAGAGCGAGACTCTGTCTCAGAAAAACAAAGAAAGAAAAGGAAGAAATAAGAAAGGAAGGGAAGGAAAGGGCAAAGAAAGAGGAAAGGAAGGAGGGAGGGAGTTAGACAGGGGAGGGACAGTCAGAGGGAAGGAGGGAAGGAAGGAAGGAAAGAAGGAAGGAAGGAAGGAAGGAAGGAAGGAAGGAAGGAAGGAAGGAAGGAAGGAGAAAGAAAGAAGAAAAAAAGAAAAGAAAAGAAAGAAAGAAAGAAAGAAAGAAAGAAAGAAAGAAAGAAAGAAAGAAAGAAAGAAAGAAAGAAAGAAGGAAAGAAATTTTGCTAAGTACAATTTCCAGGAGTGAAATTCCCAGGTTATGTCAGTAGGCCTTTCCTATTGGATGGAATACAGGATTACATAAAGGAGGATATTTATTGTGGTCCCTGGAGGGAGGAGGGAACAATGCATTAGGACATGTTATTTTTCTTTTTGTTCCTGCTAAGAATACCTGTTGATCTGAATGGGTAGGGATCATCTAGAGATGTCTTGTCCTTGCTCTTGGATTGATTGAGGCTAGGAATATTGTTTGAAATTAAAAAGAGGAACATAAGGGGTGCAGTGTAAATTCTGGATTTTTTATTGTGCATGAAAAAACTTGACTTAAGTAAACAATTCACTGTGTGGGCAGCTTAGAATGACTACAATAATCTAAGATACCAAAGGGTCAGAGTTGTGTAAAATCTGAAGTTTTAACTAATATGGGTTGTAGGAAAAAAAATTTTCTGGAAGAGATAATTACTCCAGGTGACATCTAATCTAGGAGAAAATTTTCAACACTATATTTGTGGTCAAAAGTAAAAATAATATGGAGGTGTGGTGGTGAGCACATGTAGTGTAGGCTACTCAGTATTCTGAGAGAAGTGAATCACCGAATCCCAAGAGTTGGAGTTTGCTGTGATCTGTAGAAGCCACATAGCTTTACTGATTGTTAAAAATAAAGTAAGTCTCTATCTCTATTTAAAAAAATTAAAAATGAGGAGTAAACTCCAATACAAATGGAATTCTACATTTATTTTTTGACACAGAGTCTACTCTACCTTTGGTAGAGTACCCTGGTATCATAGCTCACAGCTAATTTGAAGTGTTCTCATCAAGTGAACTGATTCCCTCAGCTCATGTACTATAAGCCTGCATAACATTCAGCCATTTTTTATTCCTCACAGATGGGTATCTCACTAGTGCTGAGACTGGTCTGCAATTCAGAAGCTCTGACAATCTAGCTGACTGGGCCTCCAAAATTGCCAAATGAGAGGCATGAAGAACCACTGCTACCCAATAAACCTCATTTGAAAAATGTTCCATCTTAGATTTCTGAAATGGTGGCTCACCATGAGGCTACTGAGTTCAAAAATGGTCCCAACCAATTTGCGACAAAAATAGCGATGCATTGAGAAGGATGATTTTAGTTCAAGAAACTTGGAAGGCTGGGGCCAAAGAATCATCTGAGAATGAATGGCATCCTACTTAAGTGTTTATTCAGTTTTACCATCTGAAATGCAGCTTGAGTCTCACTGCTGTTCAAAATATCAACTGCTGTGTCAGCTAAGTGACTGGAATCTCAGCTGTTAATGTAATCAATAAGGCACAAATGGAGTCTGACTTTTCTGTCTGTGGAAGCGTGGTGAAAAGTTGTCCTGGATCTAACATTTGCAAGACACCAGCGTAAGTGAGCAGAAAAGTCTAGAGAGTATTTTTGACCATTGGCCTTGATCCCACAACATTCCAGGACAAAGTCATTACATGGTCACCACAGATGACATCACAATGTGTGTTGCCCTTGGTTACCATCTTTAAGCTTATTCTTATTCCTGCTAAGGATTCCTATTTGTTTTCCGTGTTTCTTGTTGGATTCAAACTGATACAAAGAGTGGTTTTATTTTCTTGATTCTCAATTCCTACTTCCTCAATTTATTTTGTAACCATGTTAGAAAAAGGGATTTAACAACTCATCTTTTCCTTTTTAATGCACAGATTTGTAATCAAATCAATGATTGGACAATGACTCCTAAATTGTACATCACACAATTCCCAGTTCAACTTTTCATGGTGTTTATTTTCTTTCTCTAGAATAGGCTTGTTTTGAATGTAGGTGTCACACGGAAGGTTCCCTCTCAAAATTTAGTGAGATACTGTGTCCAGTAGTGTACTCCATACCTCCAGTTATTTATGATGATATAAGAAATATCAGCCTATCTTTAAATTTTCATCAGTCATGAATTTCATGAGAGGTGTGTCAAAACTTCTGGCTTCTTGGACACAATTCATATTGAAGAGTTATGTTGGATCACACATATAATATATAATACCTAATGAAACCAGATAAGCATAAAAGAGATTCATGCAAAATTGTGCTGATGCCCCACCACGAATATGTAAAACAGTTCAGACATACTACCTATGTCTCACTGAGGCCTGAGGATTGAACAATCTTAAAAGTACTCGCACTAAGTTCATTTTTTTAGTAGAACTCAATGACTTATCCCATGCATCATTACAATATTTTAATGCTCTTGGCAGCCAAATTGGGCAGATGACTGTTTCTGTCATGTTAGAGATAAGGCTAACAACTACAGACCTGATCTCACACCAGGTTTTTAATCAAATAGATAGGGTATTCAAGTGTTGTATCCCTTAATTGTAGTTCCAGGTACTCCAAAGGCAGAGGCAAGAGGATCATTTCAACCACAAACTTAGTTGTCATTGCTGTCAAGGCTGAGATCATGGACAAACTAGCCTGGCGGACAGATTGATAGTCTCAGGAAAAATAAGGAAGGAAAGAAAGAAAGAAAGAAAGAAAGAAAGAAAGAAAGAAAGAAAGAAAGAAAGAAAGAAAGAAAGAAAGAAAGGAAGGAAGGAAAAAAGAAGGAAGGAAGGAAGGAAGGAAGGAAGGAAGGAAGGAAGGAAGGAAGAAAGAAAGAAAGGAAGGAAAAAAGAAGGAAGGAAGGAAGGAAGGAAGGAAGGAAGGAAGGAAGGAAGGAAGGAAGGAAGAAAGAAAGAAAGAAAGAAAGAAAGAAAGAAAGAAAGAAAGAAAGAAAGAAAGAAAGAAAGAAAGAAAGATGGGCTCTTGGGCTTCTTCCATGACCTGGCAATTATGAATTGGGCTGCAATAAACATTCTGATACAAACATCTTTATTGTAATGTGATTTTTTTATCTTCTGGGTATATACCTAATAGTGGAATTGCAGGATCGAATGG
>CAUYTI010012558.1:45-24315 GCA_963575145.1 Galago senegalensis
GGATGTTTGGGGGGAAATGTGGAGGGATAGAGAAGCTGGGTGTGGGCAGGGATGTTGGGGGGATATGGGGAGGGATAGAGAGGCTGTGTGTGGGCAGGGACGTTGTGGGGATATGGGGAGGGATAGAGAAGCTGGGTGTGGGCAGGAATGTTGGGGGGATATGGGGAGGGATAGAGAAGCTGGGTGTGGGCAGGGATGTTGGGGGGGAAATGTGGAGGGATAGAGAAGCTGGGTGTGGGCAGGGATGTTGGGGGGATATGGGGAGGGATAGAGAGACTGGGTGTTGGCAGGGATGTTGGGGGGATATGGGGAGGGATAGAGAGGCTGTGATGGGCAGGGATGTTGGGGGGATATGGGGAGGGATAGAGAGGCTGGGTGTGAGCAGGGATGTTGGGGGGATATGGGGAGGGATAGAGAGGCTGTGATGGGCAGGGATGTTGGGGGTATATGGGGAGAGGGGACCACAAAAGGCAAGTCGTGTCCATTCCCAGCCCTGCCTTCATCAGGGGTCATGTGTAGGCAGAAACCTGGGGCTCAGGCAAAGGCATTTTGTGAGACTTGGGGCTCAAGCAGTCTTCTTCAGGGTCCAGTTGACAAAGCTTGACACAGAGCTGGGGAGAGGGGCACCCATGCTGGTCTGAGCTGAAGCTCTGCACAGGGCTGGGGAAGGCAGTAGGGGATTCTGGGCGCTGAGCTCCACTGTCCCAAGAACCTGGCAGCTGTAACAGGGAAGGGGACCCATTGCTGGCAGCAGACACTGATGGGGAGCCTGGCGGAAAATCAGAACCTCCCCTGAGCACATGCAAGAGACACTGGAAATATGTCCCGAATAAATGGGAAGGCTGTGTGGGGTGGTGGGGAGCCTGCAGTTACACAGTCAGTGTTAAGTGATTCCCTCTGCACTCCCAGGCTGGCAGGGGCTGGGAGCATCTGGGCGGCGTCAGTGTAGAGGGCAGGGCTGCAGACCCGCAGCTACACCAGGGGAAGGGGATGGTGACAAGGCCTGCATCTCCATAGGGCGGTGCATTCTGGAATTCACGTGTTTTCTCTTATCTGAGCCCTTACAAGAGGTAGACCTGGCTCCTATTTTGAAGAAGATGAAATTGAGGCATGAAGGAGTAAAAGGCAGGCTCGCTGGGGTGAAACTCAGTCCATTCTCCTCCCCACCCCGGGCGCCTTGCATGGAGCCCTGGAGTTGTGCAGAGCAGAGCAGATGCCCAAACAGGGTCCCGTGACGTGGCAAGAGCGGAATCCCCAAGATGTGTGCTTTGAGACAGGCCTCCCCTGGGTGCGGACTTTGTGAATGCAGAGACCCTTCTCCTTTTTTGTTAGAATTCACATTTATTGAAGCAGTGGGAAAACCAGAGATTCCTTTGGCTCGTCTCAGCTTCCCAGCTACAACCAAACATCTCATCTTGTTTTCAGAGCAGGAGAATGCATGTTTCAAAAGACGGTGTGGTCTCTGGCAACGGAGCGTCCTGCTCTGCCAGGGAGGGAGCTGGGCTCTGACTGGGCCCGGCCCCCCCAGGGCTTGGATGCTCCCGCTATTCTCCACGCTGAGGGAAGTGACTGGCCGTGCAGACTGACTTCTGGTCTCCCGGTTCCTTCTGGACTATCACAGTTTTCCTCCTGCTGCCTCCTCCCTGCAAGTCCCCCTCAGCTCAGAGGACTGGGAAAAGGTAAGGGCACCCCCAGGCCCAGGTCTACTCCCCTCTCTGGTCCCCGCTCTCTGCACATGCAAAGTCTCCCTTAACAGGCACGATCTCCTCTCCTGGGTCACCTGGCAGCAAGGACTTCTCAATCTTGGCACCGCTGACATTGGGGCTGGAGAACTCTTTCTTGTGGAGTCATCTTATGCAATGTGGGGGTGTTCAGCAGTGTCCCTGGCCTCTACCATTAGAGTCTGTGTCCCCCTCCCCAAATAATGACAACCACAAATGTCTCTGGAATCTCCAGCTTTTCTCTAGGCAGTGAAGTTGTACCAGCTGAGAACTATGGGGCTAGACAATCTTGTTGGACGGTTAAGATCACGGCTTCCTGCTCTGTTGAACTGATGTGCATGGACGTCCTCTATAAGGGGACTGGAGGAGGTCCTGAAGGCTGAACGTGGTAAACAGCATTGCCGAAGACATAGGGTTGAGATGAGGTGCCCTGGGAGGCTGCAGAAGTAAAATCAGTACTTGACAGGTGAGGTCAGGTGTCTGTAGACCTCACCTAAAGGAATAAATCATCTTCCAAACCCCCAAACTAGAAAGTAAGGATCTGGGTGCAGCCCAGGCTCTCTTGCCCTTGGTGTTGCTGACACTTTGGGCTCACGGTTCTATACCGCGGGGCGCTGTCCTCTGCACAGCAGAATGTTCACTGGCTACCCTCACCTATGCCCACTCATTTATCACAACCAAAATATCTCAAGGCATTGCCAATGTCCCCTGGGAGGCCTACCTGCCCCAGGTGAGGACCACTGTTCTCCTGTAATCCAGGCTTCATTAAAGATGAATGAACAGCATAGAGCCCAGAAAGGGAAAGCCCAGAGTGGGGCACGTGGTGGTCATCCAGCTGTGGGCAGTGCAGGGAGGTGCCTGGCCCTCGCAGTAGCTGTCTCTGGACGGCAGAGATGCACGCCTCAGACGTCACAGGCCGCTGTCTACCGCTGCTCGCATCCTTGGACTAACCTTTCTTGCGCTGAGTCTGCACCACTCACTGTGATGTGTGTTTAAATTCATTTTGGCTGTCCAGCATCTGAAACCCCTTTCTGGGGGCAAACTGGGGGGAAAATCTGCCTATTCAATGAATCTGTCTCACACTGCAAACCTGAAACCACCAGACACCATTTCCCCAGCTTTCCTTATGACTGGGACCAGGCGTCCGACCGAGGCTCAGACACCCGAGTTGTGAGACTCGTAGGAGCTCTTTCTGCTGACAGAGCAGCAGTAGCACCGCAGGACCATCAGGTTCCTCAGGCAGCATCTCTCACAGGGCAGCAGGTGCACACGCCACAGTCAGTGTCAGCAGCACTGCCAGCGAGCCCCAGAGGCCCCTCTGAACTGTGATTTGGGGTATTGTTCTTTCTTGGGTGGTCCTGAATCTTGTTTTCTGAGATTATCTTATGATAATTTGGAGAGCTACTGAGTAACCTTTTAATAAAATCTTTTTATGCTCCAATTAGCCAGAGTTGGATTATGTTGCTTGCCATCAAGAACTTTGAATGATATGAAAAATGGCTCCAGGAGCGGGACGCTTACTTCCCGTGGTCTGGAGAACTTAATAAAAGCAAATGAGTTCCAATTCCTGATCTTCAGGCCATGCCTTGAATTAGGAATTTAGAACCAGAACACAAACAAAAATAAGGAACAAACAAACCATCCAATCAACAAATGAACTAAACCCTTCAAAGTTTGACACTGAAGTGTTTTTATTAGAACATCAGTTGAAATCACTGTTTTCCCAGGTCTCTCTTTGTGAGAATCAGGCACTGCTCAGAAAAGAATGGAACCCTGAAACCTGGGATGAAGGCACATAGGTGCACTCTCTGAATGCATGGACTCCCCATATTCAGAGCTCAGCCCCCAAACCCCTCTGAGACTGTCCCTGTCAGCTGAGGCAGTCCCTCTCCTCTTTGATGAGGCCACTCCTATCTTGCTCGACCACTTTCAAATGACCTTGTCTATGTTAATTATCTGGAAAAGATGGGCCAGTTCTCCTCAAACCCCATCGCCCTTCCTCCTCA
Source organism: Galago senegalensis (assembly GCA_963575145.1). Lineage (NCBI taxonomy): Eukaryota > Metazoa > Chordata > Mammalia > Primates > Galagidae > Galago > Galago senegalensis. The sequence continues at coordinate 3,773 of CAUYTI010012558.1, forward strand.
TTATCTCTAGACTTGAAACCAGGGTCAGAACCTGGCATGACCAGGAATCCAGTTACAAAGTAAAAACCCAGAAGACTTTTGTAATGAAACAATTGCAAAGTGTTGCCAGTTTATAACAGCTGATATTGAGAATACTGTGGATACAGATATGGAAGCTTCAGACCGAAGAATTGAAGATAGTTAAGTTCAGATAAGCTTGAATGTGCCCGTATGTATCCTTTGGCAGAACGTCCACATTCTATCTACTAGTTAAAGCAGCTGGGAGGGTTTTGAAATGTTTGCTTCACAGATTGACTAATACCTCAGTTCAATGGTGGTCTTCAATTACTGTGGTTGAGAGAACAAGGAAGCCAGTGGCTTGGAAGATGTGCACTGAGGAGTTTCTGGTGCCTGCTCACATTCTGAATGCGCCCCCCAGGCAGCCTCAGAAAACACTCCCTCCACCAAGGCTCTGAGAAACGTATTGACTGGTCGTGGGGATGGCAGTGCATTTGAAAGGTGCTGTTGAGACTATGAACTGTAGTCCAGAAATTCTGAGAAACATAATCTAAGTGATATCCCCATCTTAGAGGGGATACCAGGAAACTGGGGAGCGGGGGTTGGGGGTGGACAGGGGCCAAGTAGCACTGTGTGAGCATCCCAGGCAAAGCACAGCGCCCATTAGGCATCTAGGCCAGTATTTAAGTCAGGAGAAAACCACAGACGATCTTTATAAAGGACTAATTCAGTGGTTTTTAAAATTTGTGTACATCAGAGTCACCTGAAGGACTTGTTAAAAACAAATACACAGAAACAAAACAGATGGCTGGGCTCTTTCCCCAGAGTTTCTGGGTCAGTGGGTAGAGTAGGATGCAAGATTCTGAATTTCTGACAACATCCCAGGTTAATACTGATGCTGCTGGCCAGGAATTCTTTGTGAACCATTAAGCTAATTATCTTGGGTCCTGAGAAGCAGTAGAGATGAGAAGACCATAAAGATCCTATGTAGGTGGCAACCCCCCCCCAAAAAAAATGTTGAACAAAGCCCTTACTTGAGCCACCAAAAATGACTCACTTTCTCCCACCCAGGGTGAGTCAGTTTACAGACTGGAGTCCCTTGACCAGAGGCCACTGAGGGAAGTACACACACCTGCTTGACTATGTGTCATCCTGCGGCTTCTCCCAGGGGTCCTGTCATTACTTACTAGGAGCAAAAGAAACCGTGGCCCACTCAGGACGTTAGACTCTGTCTCTGAACAACATGACTTTTCAGGAACATGAATAGCATGCCAGTCCTCTCCAGCAGTGACAGTGAACACTTACTGATGGTTCTAGAATAAATATTTAACCTGAGTCGCACCTCACAATAGGTTCAGTGAGACCCAAATCTACCTCATAGTTATCTTCTCAGGTTGTTTCACACAGATTTACTCAGCAACCTTCACAGTCCCCTCATTTTTTCCTTGCTCTGTGGAATAAGGACTACCCTAGGTTGAAAGGGTCAGTGAGAAACCTGCGGCTCCCTCTCCTACTGACACAGTAAACTAGAAGCAGTTTACTTCTAAGATGCAGGGACTTCATTTTTAGTGACGTAGTTAACTCAACTGTGCTGTAGTTTGAAAGTTTTAGTCCCCTCTCAAGTTCTGAAACTTAATCCCCAATACAATAGAGTTAGGGTTAGGGTTCACCAGCACATCTCATGTTTGGAGTGGAATGCTGTCTCTTCTGTACTTGGTTCTTACTAGTGAATGGAGTCATTTCCCAATGTGCTGTCTTGAAGAGCCAATACTTGCCTTGATAGGACACCTAGATCTCTCCCTGAAGGGGAGATGTCTCCCTTGCTTCAAGGCAAGGCTGAATGGGAGAGGTTTAGGTCATGGGGATTCTACCCTCAAGAATGGATTGATGCTGCTATAAATAGGGCTTGTGAGTGGGTTTGCTCTCTTCTACTCCTCTGGCATGGGAGGATACAGCAAGAAAGCACTCCCAGATGTCGGCTAGTGCCTTGATTTTGCGCTCTCAACCTCCAGAACTATGAGAAATAAATTTCTATTATTTATAAATTATCCAGTCTTGGGTATTATGTTATAGAAGCACAAAACTAAGACTGGCTTCCATAACCAAATACCACAAATTGGGTGGCTTCAATGATGGAAATTTATTTCTCACAGTTCTGGAAGCCAGCAAGTCCAAGATCCAGGTGCTTAGAATATAGGTTTCATTCCGAAGCTGCCCTTGTTTCCTGCCTTGTAGGTGGCTGTGGTCTCTCCGTTGCTCATATAGCCTTTCTTTATTTGGTACATGCACACACAGAGGTGTGGGGAAGGGAGACCAAGGCACCTTTCTTTCTTTCTTTAATTAATTTTTAGAGACAGAGTCTCACTCTATTACCTAGGTTGGAGTGCAGTGTTGGAATCATAGCTTTCCTCTTCTTACAAGGCCACTAATTATATAGGATGAGGGCTTTATCCTTATGACTTCATTTAACTGGAATAACCTCCTAAAGAACCTATCTTCAAATGCGGGGTTTAAACTATGAATCTATGGGGAACACAATTTAGCCCATAACACTTGGTAAAACTGAAGAGATAAATTCCATCACTATGAATCTAAAAGACATACAGTTGGCCCTCCGGATCTGTGGGTTCTGCAAACACAGATCAAAAAGATTTCTTGAAAAAATGCATCTGTACATTTTTCTTTATGAAACGTTACATGTTTGGTAACATGCACAGATTTTTATTGTTGTCTTTTTCCTAAACAATACAACAATTATTTACATAATGTTTACATTGTATTAGGTATTATAAGTAACCTAGGAGTGATATGAAGTATGTGGGAGGGTGTTCATAGGTTAAATGCAAGTACTATGCTATTTTAGATCACGGACTTAAGCATCCATAGATTTTGGTATCCACAGAGTCCTGGAACCATCTCACATAGATAGTGAAGGATGACTGTACTTTCACATACCTGTTTGATTGACATTTTGGCCAGTATTAAATATAGATAGTTTTCAAATGATGACAGAAATGTATTATAAGATCAAACAGAGAGTAATTCCAATTGCAACTGCTCTTCCAGAGATGGTCTCTTTACTAAAACAAATATACACATCCCACAGCATCTGGTGTGCAGCTGTTGGTCTCTATCACCTAAAGCAGGACACGGCAGAAGTGCTTTGCTTTCACTCAGGGGAAGACAGTATGCCTTCAGTGTATTGCCTTGGAGTTGCATAAACTCCCTGGCTTTGTGCTACAGTCCACCTGTAGGGACTTGGATTATCTCCTTACCTTGTAGAAGAGCACACTCCACTACATTGGCGGGATAGGGATTCGGTGAGCAAAAGGTTGCTGCAACCTGATACATGTTGCTATGACTGAGGGTGCCAGATGTTGGGAGATAACCTCCATGAAAATACCAAGTCTGATACTTGAGAGAAATTTTTTGAGGGTCCAGTAGTCTGAAGCACCTGGGATAACTGGAAAAGTCAAAGACTAGTTGCTGCATCTCATAACCACTACCGTCACGGAAAAAGAAAATACTTGGTGGAAATGCTTGGATTTTATAGAAAACATACATCGCATATGGGTTTTGGGCTTCCACCTATTACTGGTTGAAGGGTAAGGAACTTTGAGTAACACCTGGAATGAGAGAAGTGTCTCTAACTGGTTGGGGTGTAGCAGGAGAGCGACAGCATTCAAACTGTTTGTGGAAGACGGTGATGGTGCGGAGTGGAGCCTCTGGCAGGTCCTAGTGCAATCTTCATAAAGGATGTCCCCAAAGTCTTAGAGCAGGTAAAAGAACTGTTCACCTTTGGAAAGTATCTCTTGGCTTGGTGGCAGGCCCTGTTGGAGACTGATGGGGAGTCGCCAGGCGACCACACACACTGAGCTGTTCACGGTCAATTACACACTATCTACTTGCTCCAGCCACGAAAGAAACAGAAGGGAGCTGATGCACCTTGTGCGTGTCATCCTCTGCTTTCTACACCTGTCCTGATTTTTGTTTACTGGGCTCATAAACAATGGTCAGGGTAGCAGGGCCAAGGCTAATGATGGGCTCAACAATACAAACTTCCTTTCACCAAAGCTATTCTGGTTACAGCCATTGCTAGCTTGCTCACAACGTCAACCAAACCAAAACCGCATATAAGTTTCAATATCCCAGAGAGATCTGGATTTGTATTTATCTTCCATATCTGCCATGGTTTCATTATCACCCCATTCATGAACTTACTAATGTCTTTTCATATACTCTGGCATCCCAACCAACCTTGATTTTGAGCAAAAAGTTCATTGTACAGCAAATGAAGGAAGGTAAGTGGCTGAATTCCATGTCTGTTCTTTTAAAACTTATTTTACTGTGCACCGAATCGCTTAGAAGTAGCTAAATGTAGAGAAAAGTAGAATGATCTATCAAAGACTCAGCAGAGAGGCCATACCGTGCAAGGTTGTGATGCTTCCTTACAGGATGAGCTATGCTCTGTGCTGCATTTGTGCTGCTATTTGTCTCATAGGTAGGAATAATATGGGATCATATGCAAGTACATAAATCTCACTACTGTGCCCAAAGACAAACCAGCAATTTTTTTTCTTCTTGTTCCAGCAACTATGGACACTTTTGGTTCAGAAGTATTGACCTCCACAGTAGGAATGCTTACACGTGCTGACACAATCATAGTTCCTTTGAACTGAAAACTGGGATTGCCACATGGTCATTTTACGTCTCCCACATCACTGGTCGAGTTAGTAAAAAAGGAGGGTTAATATGTTATGTAGAGTGATTTACCCTGACTGCAAAGGGGGAGTTGGTTGCTGCTACACAGTGGGGCAAAGACGCAACAGATTCCACGACACCTCTCAAAACTGCCATGTTGAATGACAACAATTAAAGGAAGAGTTTACTGATGCTGCTTTCATACAGAGCCTTCAGAAACGCAGGTTTGAGTAACACCACGGGGAAAGAATAAGGCATGAGTGATGAAGGAGGAACGCCAGAAAAACCTATTGTACCTTAGAACCAATTGTACAAAAAAGAAGAAAAAAGACTGTGTCATCTAACAATATTGTCTGATCGTATCATGTTTGTCTTTTGCTTTTTTTCTTTTCTCTTTCATTATTTTATACAGTATGAGTCGGTAGTAGTTTACATTTAATATGCAGAATATTATAGAAATGATAGAATATCAAGGAAGACATACTAATGACCAACACATGAAAAAGTGTCAACATTAGTAATTATTAGGGAAATGCAAATTAAAGCCACAACTGGGTACCACCTCACCCTTGTCAGGATGGCTACTATCAAGAAAATAAAAGGTAAGCGATAGGAAAGGTATGGAGGGAGGGGAAGGCTGGGCACTGTGGGTGAGAATGTGTGTTAGTGCAGCCATTATGGAAATTCCTCAAAAAGCTACCCTGATAGAATTATTATGTGATCCAGCAATCTCACTTTGGGTATTTACTGCAAAGATTTTAAATCAGTATGTTGAGATGTCTACACTCCCCCAGACTTTGCAGCACGATTAACAATTATGAGCTCAGCCTAGGAGTCCTTCAGCAGATGATACACAGAGAAAGTGTGGAGCTCGTGGTGGAATGCTATTTAGCCTCAAGACAAGAGTCAAGTTTTGTCATTTGTGACAACAGGGATGGAACTGGAGAGCATTATGCTAAGTAAAATACACCCAGGGCAGGAGACAAATACCACATATTCTAACTTAAACATGAAATCCTAAATCATCTAACTCAAAGAAGCAGAGAGTTGAATGGTGGTTTCATAGGCCGGGGGTGAAGGGTGGGAGCTGATGGCCAAAGGGGGCAAAGCCTCAATTAGACAAGAGGAGTAAAGTTTTTTTTTCTTTGAGGTATACTGCACAACTTGATGAATATAAAACATAATAATGTACATTTCAAAATCACTCAGAGAGTAAATGTCAAACATCATTCTCACCACACAAAATGATATGCATTTGAGGTGAATCAACAATGAATATGTTGATTAGATTAACTTAGTTTTTAGACATTGCATTCACAAATCATAACATCACTTTGTACCCCATAAATGTGTATAACTAAAATGTGTTAATTTACAATTGAAAATAAAAGTTAAAAATTTATGAAGACAGATATTCTTCCTCCAACAGTGGAAAAGGGCCTCATTCAGAGAGCCGGGCATGCAGCTGGCTGTGGTACCTGATGGGGTTGGAGCTGTTGTCTCTTGTAGGAGGGAGTGAGAAATTGTATGATTTTATGAGGGATGATTGCATTTTGCTAGGCAGGAGCACACAGGCTATGAAGGAAGAAGGGTGCTGATGGAGGCCAGCCCTGGGGTGCACTGTGTAGTGAGGCATTCAGCACTCCACAACCACCTGGGATCTCAAGCTTCCTCCACGTCTCAGAGCAAACTGCAACACCGAATGCCGAGTGGCTGGAGCAGAGCAGCGTCACCATCCCAGTTCCAAGGCACAAGTGGGGCTTGCGAGTGGGGGGTTGTTCTTGGCCATGTACTCAATTGTATAGTCATTTACAACTCAATGTGTTGGCCGTATAACTTTAATTAATTCCCTTTCTACTTAAACCCACTACAGCTGTTTGCTACTGCATGTAACTAAAAACACTAACCGATCCTAATCCTTTCAATAAAGCAGCTTCTGGTCACCAGAATAAAGGAAGAGGATTATTTGGGTAGTAGATTTAAACATTCTTGTCACTGCAAAGGGGTGTCCCCCACAGTATATTAATAAATTGACATTCTATTTCAAGCACTGGGCTCTTGTAAGTTTTTGTAGCATGAGTCCTTTGTGTTGAGCCAGTCACCTCTGGGCCCGTGTGCTCCATCCAGGAGCTGTGTGACAGCCACCCATGAGCTTCTGTCTCAGTGGTTGCTGCTGGTTCCACATGACCCTCCCTCTTGTCCCTCCTCAGCTTGTCATTTATTCTCTCACAAAACATGAGGCAAGTAGGCACTTTACCTTCAATCTAGAGATGAAAGAACTAACGTTAAGAGATGGTAGGTGCCAACAGCTGGTAAGAGGCAGGTCTGAGAGCAGAGCTCAGGTCTAGGGACATGCAGACTTGCCCTGCAGAGCGCTTGCCACCTGGCGCAGGGTGGCCACCGCAATGGAGGGCGCTAGTGCAGGACATCTGCTCCATCTGTGCCCATGAGCACACACCTGTGGACATCCAGGGCCATCTGAGAGAGATCCCTTCTAGGTGGTATGAGGGTCTCTACACCTTACGGTTTCTGCTTGCCTGTTTTACTTGGCTTGGGTCTGTGTTGTTTTGAGACACCTAAGCTGAATTCGCTCTGGTGTCTGTTACCTGTAATTTTCATTCTTAGGTAAAGAAACTGTGAACGCCATGCCACCAAGCCCATGTATGACACAGGAAATCTTACCCTTTTCACCCTTTCCAGAACACCCTTTCCAGAGCAGGCCAGGGGCAAGTTGGTTCCATGGGGTCTGTGTTGGCCGGCAGGAGACCTGGTCATCTGTTCATAGATAACTTATTGCCAAGATATTAGCAAGTGACACAGATCACCACAGGAGCAAAATTCTCACGAAAACAAACATTCTATTAACAGGCTTGCTTTCAGAGAGTGCACAGGAGAGGGGCCTGCGCCTTGTTGGCCGGCTGGCCGTGTGCTGCCCACACGCTGCCCACACGCACCTGCCTCCCTCCCAGGTCTGCCTCCACTCCTGCTCAGGGGCCTCTGGCCAGGAAACCTCAGTCCTTTAAGCTGAAATTATCCCTTAATTTAGATCACTATCTTCTCCGAAATTTACTGACGAACCTGACGGCCTATCCTGTCCTTTTAGAATCAGAAACCCAAAGTATTTCTTTCCCTATTTTACTCTTTTTAGCAGCAAGTAAGAGTCATTTCCAGGGTTTTGTATGTTATTGATACTTCAAAACCAAAATAAAGGCTTCTGTGTTATGTGACTATCATTTATTCTTGAAGAAGACAGATGAAGGAATGCTAGGGACCCTCCGCCCTTGCCGCCCCCTCTCTATGGCAGTGCTGAGCGCTCATTTGTATGTATTCATTCATTCAGTAGCAATGATTGATCTTGTGTCAAGTACTCATCCTTATATAGATGCCACTGATTGTGTTTAAAAAGTAGACAACATGACCCCTTCTCCCCAGGAGCTGGCCAACTGGCAGGGCTGTGAGAGACACACAGTCTACATGTCAAATCATTAATTATAACATTGTCCATGCGTGCTCTGAGAAATGCAGATCATCTGTGGATGCTGTTTTACAAAACAGAATAAACCTTATATATTGTAATATATAATATTACAATATATAAGGTTTATTCTTTCCATTTTGTATATAATATTACAATATATAATATTATAATATATAAGGTTTATTCTTTCCATTTTGTATATAATATTACAATAATATTATTATTGTATTATTATTATTGTAATTATTGTATTGTATTATTATTGTAATATTATTATTATTACAATAATTATTACATTATTACAATATTACAATTATTATAATTGTACATTATTATTGTACAATAATTGTACATTATTACAATATTACAATTATTACATTATTACAATATTATTATTACAGTAATATTATTATTGTAATATTATATATTACAATATATAAGGTTTATTCTTTCCATATTTGTATATAATATTATAATATATAAAGTTTATTCTTTCCATTTTGAAAAAGATACAGGCTTGCCTCATTTAGCAGAATTCTTGAAGATGTGGAACAGGCTGTCGTCTGAGCTGCTCACTGGCCACTGACAGCACTTGCTGCTGTGTGCCAGCTGGGAGTTCTCTGTCCATGTGCTGGGGGTCCTGGGACGTCCTTCCTCAGCTGGCCATCTCTCCGCCGTTCCGCTAACTGCTCTCTCTTCATTACAGCGAGTGTTAGGCAAACTTCCCAATGATGTGGTGGAGGATGACAGAGGAGGGCAAAACTCAGAACCTCATTTTCATGAAATAAGCAAAACCACAGGCTGTTTTGTTTCCAATCAGAGAGGAGTATTCTTCTTTTTTCCTTTTTTTTTTTTGAAAAGGAAGGGAATCTTCACAAAGGAATGTATTATAAGTTTTTTTTGGTATTTTCTGGATGAATTGTTTCTCTAGATTTTCATTAAATACTAGCATTTCTCTTAGCAGGAAAGGTTACAATCTGCACTTTAGATAAACTTGCTTCTGGGACACACTGTAGTGATTTAACTCTCCGAAACAGACATGGTGGATGCAGAAAGATTGTGTGTGCACATCTGAGGATTTTAACCACACTTTAGACAGGAATCTAACAAGTGTAAATAGGACGCTGAAGGATGCTCACGCGTTCTCGCCAATATTAAGGGTAATATGTTGCCTTTACTTCTGACCTCACCATCCCGCCTTCCTTCCTTTCCTCAAAGTTCAAGTCAAATCCTAGGGTAAGTAAACGGCCTGTGATCCACCATCTTTCGCCTCTTTCTCTCCTAGAGTTGACTCATCTAGGAAGACTAAATTGTTTCATATCTGGAATCTATGTTTTCATGTAAGACAGTCTTCTGTTTTTACAGTTTCTCTGACAATGCTGGTGGAACCTAGACAGGACTGTCTGTGGCCAGGCTTCCCTCACAGCTACGAGAGGCTGGTGTGCACCACCTTGGAGAATCCCATAGCACACACCACAGTTCCAGAAAGGTAAAATCTGTCCTCCATCCACCTACCTGCACATCTACATTTATCTGTCTATCTACTATCTCTCTATATTTGTCTGCCTGTTCATCGTCCAACCTCCACTCAAACATGTATTGGTTGTATAGAGTGCCAAGCATGGTGTCAGGCACAAAGACACAGAGATGAATAACATGAAAATAGAGGAAACAGTGTCCTTGGGGAGACAGGCAATGGATGAATTGCAATATAGCACAGTGTATGCTTTCACTATCTTGTTGCCATCACATCTCCCCATTCTGAGAATGGGGCTAGCACTCAAGTAGGGACTCAAATACTTATTGATTGAATTAAGAGAAAAGAGCACAAAGAGGCCAGTGTGTCTGGGGTGAAGTGGAGAGGGAGAGCCCTGAGTGAGGCCAGGGAGATTTCAGGATGAGTGGACTGGTGGTGTATGAGCTGGGGAGCGGGGCTGTAAGGACTTTTACTACAAAAAAGATGAGAAACTGCTGGAGAGTTTGGGATGAGAAGTGGCATGACTTGATTGAATGTGAGAATGGCCTGTAGGAGCCAAGGCAGGAGCAGAGAGAGATTTGGGACCATTGCAGTCACCCAGGGAGGCGGGGAGGAGGTGTGGGCAGAGGTGGAGGGAATGCAGTGAGCAGCCAGCGGGGGTGGGGGGGGTGTTGCAAGGTGCAGCTGATGGGATTTGCTGATGTATTGGATGTGGGCCACGAAAGGAATGGAAGAGAGAGACAAGGGTGGTTTTGAGCTGCTCAGTGTGTGAACCAGAGAGACATGGCCCACCTTCTACCTGCCAGGGCTCCATGTTCTTGAGGATTCTGAGAGGACTTTCTTGAGCATCTGTGGCCATGGGAAGGGCTGGTCATGGAGCCTCTCCCCTCAGTGGACAGTAGAATTGCTCTTCCAGGCCCTATTTAACTCAGGTGTGGCTGTGTGACTCATTTTGGCTAATGAAATGTAAGCAAATGTGACTTGTTCCATTTCCAGGTAAAATCCTTAACAGCTGAAGCATGCTTTGCTCCATTTTCTTTGGCTTCTGTGAAAGCAATTAGAAATGTTTGCTCGGGCCTATTTTCAGAGTGAGCAGTGTGATGCTAAGCCCGGCTGACCTTCAGTGGTTACGAAATACAGGCTAGAAGCAAATCTTTGTTGTTATAAACCACTGAGATTTTAGAGGGTTGTTTGTTATTGAAACATAACCCAGCCTACTCTCCCTGACACATTTACATAAATAAAACGGCACCCTCATCCTCCTCCCCAGCACTTCATTCCCCTCACTTTTACCACCTCCTAACATAATACATCTTGGTTTTCTTTCTCTTTGATAAATCCCCTCTGAGTTAGAACGAATACTTCAGGAAGGCAGAGTCCTGGTCTGGTCTGCTCACTCCTGCGTCCGTCACTCAGAGCATGTTTGATTCATCGCAGGTGCTGAGGAAATACTTGTTCTAGGAATGACTGAATTCCTGGGGACATCAGGGAGCACTTTCCAGAACAGGAATCACTGATGCTGCATCTTGAAGGATGTTGAGGACTTTGCCAAGGAGAGGAAATAGCTGGTGAAAAGACCTGGCATATTACAGTCTTAGAAGTTGGCGTCATTAGAACACAAAGGACACTGGGACAGTTTTGGGGTACACACTAATTAAGAAATGTAAAATCACTTTAATCACCATATTTTCTCAGAATAATTGCCATGCCATTCTAGGCACTTTTGCATTCTTGTAAATCATTTTTGAAAATGCCTTTTCCACTTATTTTCTTCAAGTGCTATAAGCTCACTTTCATAGGCGTGAATGACTTTTCAGGACTGGAGCACCTTCTTCCATACATGTGATTTTTTTACGCTAAGGAACAGGAAATAATCACAAGGGGCCAGGTCAGGACTGTAGGATGCTGTGTCCTAAGTTTGACCTCTGTGCACTCCAGGAACCGAATGGTGATGTTGGTTGTGTAGGGCAGACACATTGCCCTGGTGCAGGATGGTCCCCTGAAGCCCTGTCTTTGGTGGCTGCTCTTCCTAAAAACTTGTGGTCAACAAGCTGTGTGTGCCACTGAGCAGCAACAGTCCCTTGTTTCTGCAGAAGAATGGTTGTGACGTCACCGCTTTGCAAAAGAAAGCTGCCACCATTTTCTTAGAGATACTTTGGAGCTACTTCTCCTTTTTTAATGGATTTTCATCAGCAAAAATAATCCACACTGTTGACTAACGCTTATTTTCCAGATTGAAATGGTGAATCCAGGTTTTATCACCAGTGACGATGTCAGCACCGCACCTCAACTGGCTTCCGTGGAGTCTGACCAGCATTTCCCACATCACCCAACACAGACCACTTCTGCTCAGCTGTGGTTCGCGAGGCACCATCAAGATGCAGTTTTCCTAACTCCACGATAATCGTGCAGAATTTTGGACACTGTCCATGATCCAAACTGTAGTGTCACTTCAGTGTCCTTAGATGTCACTCAGCAGTCATTGCAGCTGCCAGATGCCCACATCTCTCCCATCTAGATGTTGAAGTTTGGCCTTTTCTAAATTCTTGAAACCACTGAAAAACTGTCACGAGGAAAGGAGTAAGGTCTCTGAAAGCCCGTTGGAAATATTGAAGTCATTGAGACTCATTTAACACACTTTTAAAACTATAGAAAACCATCAAGTGAAAGTGCGCTCTTGTCTCAGCACCTGTAGCTTGGGGTGAAGTTGCCAGCCACATGCGTGCAAAAGTAATAAGACAAAAGAAAAGAATAGAAAATGCACACAGCCTCTGCTTTCTGGGACTTTAATAGCAGATTGAGTTTATAGTCTGGCCTATAGCACAAGGGGTTTACTACTATGGTAAACTGGTGAGGAAGCCCTGCTTTCAAATGGCCTGTGGACAGAATGGGTGGCCTGTGGACAGAATAGGCAGCCCGTGGACAGAATGGGTGGCCTCTGGACAGAATGGGCAGCCGTGGACAGAATGGGTAGCCCGTGAACAGAATAGGCAGCCTGTGGACAGAATGGGTAGCCCATGGACAGAATAGGCAGCCCGTGGACAGAGTAGGCAGCCCATGGACAGAATGGGTGGCCTCTGGACAGAATGGGTGGCCTGTGGACAGAATGGAGAGCCTGTGGACAGAATGGGTGGCCTGTGGACAGAATGGGCAGGCTGTGGCAGTGACTCCCCCTCTGCAGAAGCCCCCTCCTCAGCTGGTGTGCTGTCTTCTCCTGGCCAGGCACAGACATGCTGGGCTCAGCTGTTCCTGCCCTGGCCCCATACCTAGCCTGCCTCATCTGCTCTCAGGGACTTCAAGTTGCCAACCCTTGGACATCCTGACTATTCCAGCAGCTCCTCAGGAGATCTATGTCACTTATTCCTTCCCTTGACAACCCTTCCTCTCTGTGGCTAAGCTCTCAGAGTGTTGGCAACCTCCAGGGGTAATATGTAGCCAGTGAGGGGCCAAGCTCATGTGGGATTAGAAGCACCACAGATAGTCTGGAGGTGTATGATTCTGCACTGCAGGCCCCATCGAAGTGCATTTACACCTCTTGCCTTAAAAATGCTTCCCTGTCACGGCTCCATGCCTCATGTATTCCCGTTTACAGACTTGACATCTTCTGCTCCTTCCATCTGGGCCTAGGGCTTCTAGAGGGTGTTACATTCTTTAGGTGCCCAAAAAACAGTCACTTATCACTGATATTCCCTGGTCCCCTACAGGTGTCTGTCAATGATAACAGAAGCTTCTGACTCTGATCTTCAGGAGCTTAATCCCTGGCACTAGGACACTATTTGCATTAGTCAGGATTTTCCAGAGAATCAGAACCAATAACGTAGATATTGATATCTATATAGGTATAGATATAGATGATTAGATACAGATATAGATGTAACAAGAGGAGATTTATTGTAGGAAGTGACTCACATGCTTAGGGAGGCTAAGAAGTCCTTCAATCTGCTGTCTGCAAAGTGGAGACCCAGGAAAGCCAGTTTGTAATGAAGTCTGAGTCCAGCCTAAAAGCCTGAGAACTGGCTAGGGATTGGGGGGTGTTGATCTGAATCCAAAGGCTTGAAAATCAAGAGTGTTGATACCTGTCTCAGCTCAGTTAGAGAGCAAATGTGTACTTCCTCTGCTTTTTTTTGTTCTAGGCAGACTCTCAACAGATTGGGTGATGCCCACTGACATGGGGGAGGGCTGCGGGCTTTTCTTGGTTCATTAATCCAAATGCCAATCTCCTCTGGAAAGATTCCCATAGACACATGAAGAAATAATGTTTTGGCAGATATCTGGGCATCTCTTAGCCTAGTTATTTTGACACATGAAATTAATAATCACACTATCAACTCAAAATAGGAATAAAAACTATCCATCTATTGACTGGAACTTTGATCCAGAAAGGCAGATCAGAACATAACTTCTCATCTCAAGACTGACTAATGATGACCAAATAGGCGTGAATTACCAGATTGCAGTAGATTTGGCCTCATGACTTTAAATAAAAGTAGCATAGTGGATCTGGGGTAGTGGGGATCCAGGGGTATCCTGTGGGGAGCCAGTCTCGTAGCTGCCACAGCTCATACTTCCTCAACTTCTGTTTGATCCATTTACTGACTCTAGGCCCCCTCTTCAGCTAATAATTGTGAACTCAGCTGGAAGGCACTGGGTAGCTCCTGGCAGGGACAGTGACACAGATATGTGCTGGGTTTACCCTGTGTCTCTCCTTCCCATTCTGCTCCAAGTGAGCTCCACCCACCCATCATGGCCTTTGCTAGGGGAGTTTATCTTGAGTATGTGAAAACGTTCTGTCCCTAGATCTGCACAGCCTGATCTTTCCCTGATGCAGCGGTGAGAAGCGAGAGGAGAGGATCAAGCTGCCCTCAACAGAAACAAAATGATTTCAGATGTGGGCAATGAGATGGAAACAGGCAGATCAGAACATGACTTCTCATCTTGAAACTTAACAATTTCAAAGAAGTCAACTCAATACCATTGGCATCAAAGTCAGTGGAAGATAGAGATCATTAGAAAGGGAAATTAAGTGTGTTTCTTTTTTAAATAAATGGTGAATTACTGTATTTCTAATTCTGAAAGTCAGGAAGATGGCAGGAGAGGAGGAAGCCCAAGATTTTCCCTCCATGTTGAAACACAGATTTAACAGCAAACAGACCAAATGCCTCTGTAAGAAATACACATAAAGTTAAAACGTTCCTGCACCTCAGATGAACACAAAGCAACCACATGGAAGCCCAGCAGGAAATATCATGATCCCCTCCATTCTTCATCACTAGAACGTGACTCCTCACATGCTTGGGAGGAAATCCATAGCCCTTATCTTCCCTGAGGAGGGACAGAAGTAGAATGTGTGTAAGACCTTATGACTTTTAGTGGTGCTGCCCGAGGGTCTGGTTTCTGTCTTGTTTGACAGGACTGTCCTGACAGGAACAGAGGACCAGACTGGGGATTTCTGAGAACAGATGGTCAACCTAGACCAGAGTCTGCAGTGCCACAGAAAGACACTGGATGGAGTTCCAGCACCGTGATTTACTACAGCCCCAGGGAGGCTGCGGTATTACAGATAGACACTAGAGGGAGCTCCTGAGTAGAAACTGGCAAACTAACAGATTACAACCAGGAACCCAGAGAAGACACATATCCAGAAAAGGCTTGAGAAATTTCCAAAATTTCTAGCTTGGCTATCTGGAGAAAGCCCTGTTTGTATGGAGCCAGACCATAGAGTCTGGAAGTGTTGGCCGATTCTTCAAATGCCAAAATCCCAAGAGCAACAAAAATAACAAGACATTTAAAGAAATAGGAAACCATGGCACACTTAAAGGAACAATGTAATGTTTGAATACTGTCCCTAAAGAAACAGAGGTATGTAACTTGCCAAATAAAGAATTCAAAATTACTATTGTTAGGCTGCTCAATGACTAAAAAGAGAACACAGATGAATAACTAAATGAAATGAGGAGAATAGTACATAAACAAAGTGAAATATCAATAAAGAGAAAGAAACTATGAAGAAGCACAGGACAGAAATTCTGGAATACAAAAATTGATCTAAAAAATTCAGTACATAGTTTCCATGTCAAACTTACCCAGGGAGAAAAAAGAATCAGAACTTACAGATGGAAATTTTGAAATCTATAAAGCAGAGAAGTGAAAATTAGATAGAAGAACAACAAAGAAAGCCTAAGGGACTATGGACACCATCAAGTAGAATAAGATACATTATGAAAGTACCAGAAGCAGAAGAAATAGAAAAAGGGGAAGAGAATCTATTTGAATAAATGACTGAAAAATTTCCAAATCTGATGAGAGAAATGAACATACAAATTCATGAAGGTTAAAGAACTCATATTAAGATAAATGTGAAGAGACCTACACTGAGATATACTCATAATGAAATTATCAAAAGTCACAGAAAGAATCTTGAAAGCATCAGGAGAAAAGTGACTCATAATATACAAGAGAACACCTATTAGATTATCAGCAAATTTCCCAGCAGAAACTTTGCAGGATAGAAGAAAGTGGAGTGATATTATTTTAAAGTACTGAAAGAAAAATTGTCAATTAAGAATTCTGTATTTGGCAGATCTGTCCTTCACATATGAAGGAGAAATGAGGACTTTTGACTTTTGTGGATAAATAAAAACTGAGAGCATTTATCACCACTTGTGCTGCTGTATAAGAAATCCTAAAGGCAGCACTGCAAGTTGAAACAAAAGCATGATAAACTGGAACAAAAATTTCATATGACAAATATAAAATTCCCTGGTTAAGTTAATATATAGGAAAACATAGAATCCTGTGATATTACCATGTAAGTAAATAGATCACATATAAATCTAGTATAGCAATTTTTTAGAAAGCAAAAATATAAATCTATTTTAATGGATATACAATATAAAAATTAATTTTTGTCATCAATAACATAAAGCAATGATAGAAATGAAAAGGAGGAGAATTTTTATAGATCCTGAATATGCAATTGAAGTTAGTTTAAAATAGATTTTTATAACTTTAGTATGTTTTATATAATTGCATTGGTAACCACAAACAAAATATTGAAAGCATTTACATAAAGGGAAATGAGAGGTAATAAAAACATGTAATTACCAAAAGTAAAAAAAAGACACAAATAAAGATAGTGAGAGAGGAAAAGAAGGGCAAAAAAGCTGTAAGACAGACAGAAAATGATTAACAAAATGACTATAGCAAGTCCTTCCCTGTCAGTCATTACTTTGAATGTAGATTGGGTTATGAATAGAAAACAAGAGTCAATTATATACTGTGTACAACAGGCTTACTTTTGATCTAAGAACATCTATAGGGCAAAAGTAAAAGGATAGAAAAAGATATTTCATGCAAGAACCTAAAGAGAGCAGAGGTGGTCATACTTACATCAGGCAAAATAGACTTTAAGATAAAATATCATAAGAGACAAGGAAGTACATTATATAATGATGAAAGGGCTAATTCACAAGGAAGACATAGTAACATTAATATAGGCATCTAACCTGAGACTACTCAAACATATGCCACCAACTTTGACAGAACTGCAGAGGGACATAAATAGCAATGCAGTTAGAGCAGGAGAAATTCACCCTGCTATTTCAGTTATGGTAGGAGAAATTCAGTCCCACGTTTCAGATATAGCTGGGGAAATTCAGTCACTTGTTTCGGTTATGGATAGAACAACCAGAATAAGGAAAGAGAGGACATAAACAACAAACACTCTGACCAATTTTACATCTCACAGACACATAGAACACTCCACTCAAAAACTTGACATTTTTCTCAAGCACACTTGAAACATTCTCCAAGATAGACCAATGTAAGACCCTCAAGTTTACCCTACAGGTGTTCTTAAATCAAAAGTGAGCCTGTTGTAGATAGGATATAGGTGAATCTTGTTTTCTATTCCTAAATTTTAAGATTAAAATAATCTGAAGTATCTCCTTTTACCATAATGGAATGAAATAAGAAATCAATTGCAGGAGATAAAGAAGAAAATCCACAAATGTGGAAATTAATGCACTATTCAATAACGAATGGATCAAAAAAGAAAACACAGGGGAATTTAAAAAATACCAGAGACAAACAAAAGTAAAAACACAACATATAAGAACTAATGGGATATAGCAAAATCTACCAAGCTATGAATTGATATGGTAAACATTCTTGTTTTTTTATTTTGATTTTTATTTATTTATTTTTGAGACAAAAGTCTCACTTTCTTGTCCCTGAGTAGAGTTCTGTGGTGTCATAGCTCACAGAAACCTCAAACTCTTATGCTTAAGTGATCCTCTTCCTTCAGCCTCCGGAGTAGCTGGGACTACAGGCACCCACCACAATGCTCAGCTAGTTTTTAGAGATGGGGCCTTGGTCTAGTTCAGGCTGGTCTTGAACTCCTGAACTTGAACAATCTACCTGCCTTTGGCTCCCAGAGTGCTGGGATTACAGGGGTGAGCCACTGTGCTTGGCCTTGGTAAACATTTTTATTAAAAAAGAAGAAAGAGGGTAGTTCCTGTGGCTCAGTGGGTAGAGCGCCAGCCCCATATACTGAGGGTGGCAGGTTCAAATCCAGCCCAGCCAAACTACCAAAAAAAAAAAAATAGCCAGGCATTGTGGCAGGCGCCTGTAGTCCCAGATACTTGGGAGCTGAGGCAAGAGAATCACATAAGCCCAGGAGCTGGAGGTTGCTGTGAGCTGTGATGCCACGGCACTCTACTGAGGGCGATAAAGTGAGACTCTGTCTCTAAAATAAATGAATAAATAAATAAAAAGAAAAAAAAAGAAGAAAGATTTCAAATAAATAACCTAACTCTATAGTTCAAGAAACTAGAAAAATAACAAATTAAATTCAAAATTTGAAGAAAGGAAATAATAAAGATTAGATGAGAGCTAAGTGAAACAAAGATAAAAAAAATCAATGAAACCAAGAGTTGGTTTTTGTAAACAGATCAACAAAATTGACAAACTCTTAGCTAGACTAAGATAAAAGGAGAGACAGTTTAAGTAGCTAAAATCAGAAATTAAAAATGAGACATTCCAACTGATGTCATAGAAATAAAGATTATAAGAGACTATTGTGAACAATTATACAACAAGTTGGATCATTTAGAAGAAATGGATAAATTCCTTGACACATGCAACCTACTAAGACTGAATCATGATGAAATAAAATACACAAACAGGCCTATAATTAGTAAGGAGATTGAAGCAGTAATAAAAAACCTCACAACACACAAAAGCCCAGCACCAATGACTTCACTGAAAAATTCTACCAACCATTTAAAGAAAAATTAACATCGGTCCTTCTTAAACTCTTCAAAAGAATTGAAGAGAAGGGAACATTTTCTAGTTCATTACTCTGATACAAAACCCAAATAAAAACACATCAAGAAAAAAAAACTATACACTAAGATCGCTGATGAACACTGACACAAAAATCCTAAACAAAATATTAGTAAAGCAAAAATCTAACAGCACATTAAAAGGATTTGTATACCATGTCCAGGTGGGACTTTCATGTGGAATGCAAGGATGGTTTGGCATGTAAAAATGAATCATTGTAATATACCATATTAACAAATGAAAGACAAAATCACATGATTATCTTAACCCACATAGGAAAAGCATGTCACAAAATTCAACATTCTTTCATGACAACAGTGGTTAATAAACTAGGAATAGACGGAAACTACTACAGTACAAAACAGCTTCTTTTAGCTGGCCATCTTTCAGCAGGTTTGGTAGAGCAGCAATAACCTGGGAAGGATAACAAGAATGTGAGGGCTCATCAGAAGTCGAGATCTTTCACGTGGCTTATTTCTCTTGTGTGCTTGTACTATTGTAGTTTCTGACTATAGTTGACTTCTTAGTGAGAACTTATATAAAAATCCATGTGACTCAATATTCTTTTATTTTCTCCATAATCTGATTTTATTTGGAAATTTGGCCAAAGTCTTCACTGCTTGGAATATTAATTATTGTGTGTATTGACAGCTCAATACGAAGCAGATACTTTATAACATAGCCACCAGGAGAGGCTGGGAAGCTAAAAAGGGCATTTCCCAGACTGCCTGGTCATTTGGCTTCTGGATGGAGTTTAGAGTCTGCTAATCAGAATTATTTTCATAATAGATGGGGTTTGAAATAGAACCAGGAGGAAGAGAGAGAGAGACAAGAAGGAAGTAGGCATTCATTTTGCATCAAAAACAAAGCTTAAGTTCCCTTTGCCTGTCTCCTTCAATCCTGATCTCCTCCAATCCTGATCTCCTTCAATCCTGATCTCCTCCCCACCACAATGGGGCCAACAGATTGGTTTGTATCCTTCCATTCCCTTTTCACCTTTTAAATATACATATGTAGCACATATGCTAATGTTTATGGTGTGTGTTTTACATAATATTTTACTATATCTCTCTCCCACCTGCCACCTCTACAGCAACCTTATGTCTTTGAGAACTTGACAGCTACACACCATTTCATAGCAGTACAGTATAATTTTTTAAAAGCTATTTGCTTTTTGAAGGACATAAACAACCTAAAAATTGTTTCCAGTTTCCTGCTATTGTAAACAGTCCTGCAGATAAGTCTTCTGTATTTTCTTGGGTTAATTCTGAGAAGTGGCATTTGTGGGTTTAGGGTGTGAGAGCCAAACTAGCTCCATTCTTGGCTGTTTACAGCACAAGCCCCATTCCTGGCTGTTTACCGCATAAGTTCCATTCATAGCCCTTCTGCCCCAACCTCTGCCAGTGAAACCTGCAGGGCCACTCCCTGCTGCCTCTCCCCCACCCCAGGTTGCACAGCCACTGAGCCGTAAACTGAGTCACCTTAAGCAAACAGCTGCTATAATAAACAATAAGTTTCTATTACCTTGAAATACAGGTAATCAGG
>CAUYTI010012559.1:0-44784 GCA_963575145.1 Galago senegalensis
GGGCTTTCTCAGCAGGTGCTCATTTTGTATGGCAGTTGGGATTGAGTTCAGTTCTGTCAGCAGAGTACCAAAATAATAATTTAAACATGGCAGTTGCACTGAAAGCTTTTCCTCTTAGAACTGGAACCAGACAAGGTTGTCCTTTGTCACCATTACTATTCAACATAGTGCTGGAAGTTCTAGCCAATGCAATTAGGCAAGACAAGGAAATAAAGGGCATCCAAATGGGAACAGAGGAGGTCAAACTCGCCCTCTTCTCTGACAATATAATCTTATACTTAAAGAACCCCAAAGACTCAACCACAAGACTCCTGGAAGTCATCAAAAATACAGTAATGTCTCAGGATATAAAATCAATGTCCACAAGTCAGTGGCCTTTGTATATGGCAGTAACAGTGAAGATGAGAGGTTAATTAAGGACACAGCTCCCTTCACCATAACTTCAAAGAAAATGAAATAGCTAAGAATATACCTAACAAAAGAAGTGAAGGACCTCTATAAAGAAAATTATGAAACCCTAAGAAAGGAAATAGCAGAGGATATTAACAAATGGAAGAACATACCATGCTCATGGCTGGGAAGAATCCACATTGTTAAAATGTCTATACTTCCCAAAGCAATCTACAGATTCAATACCATCCCTATTAAAATACCCACACTGAACTTTTAAGACTTGGAAAAAACGATTCTGTGTTTTGTATGGAACCAAAAAAATCCTGTATAGCAAAAGCAGTTATTAATAATAAAAATAAAGCCAGGGGCATTAGCATACCAGACTTTAGGCTGTACTACAAAGCCATAGTGGTCAAGACAGCATGGTACTGGCACAAAAATAGAGACATAGACATTTGGAATTAAATAGAAAAACAGGAAATAAAACTAACATCTTACAACCACCTAATCTTTGGTAAACCAAATAAGAATATACTTTGGGGGAAGGATCCCTATTTCATAAATGGTGCTGGGAGAACTGGATATCCACATGTAAAAGACAGAAACTGAACTTACACCTTTCTCTACTCACAAAAATTGATTCAAGATGGATAAAGGACTTAAATTTAAGGCATAAAACAATAAAAATCCTCAAAGAAAGCATAGGAAAAACACTGGAAGATATTGGTCTGGGGAAAGACTTCATGAAGAAGACTGCTGTAGCAATTGCAACAAAAAAAACAAATGGGACTTAATTAAACTGAAAAGCTTCTGTACAGCTAAGGAGACAACAACCAAAGCAAATAGACAACCAACACAATGGGAAAGGATATTTGCATATTTTGAATCAGACAAAAGCTTGATAACTAGGATCTATAGAGAACTCAAATTAATCCACATGAAAAAAGCCAACAATCCCATATATCAATGGGCAAGAGACATGAATAGAACCTTTTCTAAAGAAGACAGACAAATGGCTAACAAACATATGAAACAATGGTCATCCCTAATTATTAGAGAAATGCAAATCAAAACCACCCTGAGATACTATCTAACCCCAGCAAGAATGGCCCACATCACAAAATCTCAAAACTTCAGATGCTGGCCTGGATGTGGAGAGAAGGGAACACTTTTACACTGCTGGTGGGACTGCAAACTAATACAACCTTTTTGGAAGGAAGTATGGAGAACCCTCAAAGAACTTGAGCTAGATCTCCCATTTGATCCTGCAATCCCATTACTGGACATCTACCCAGAAGGAAAAAAATCCTTTTATCATAAGGAAACTTGCACTACAATGTTTATCACAGGTCAATTCACAATTGCCAAAATGTGGAAACAGCCTAAATGTCCACAACCCAGGAATGGATTAACAAGCTGTGGTATATGTATACCATGGAATACTATTCAGCCATTAAAAAAATGGAGACTTTACAGCCTTTGTATTAACCTGGATGGAAGTGGAACACATTATTCTTAATAAAGCATCACAAGAATGGAGAAGCATGAATTCTATGTACTCAATTTTGATATGAGGACAATTAATGACAAGGGGAGGGGGTGAGCAGAGAGAGGAAGAAGGAGGGAGGAGTGGGGAAGGGATTAGCAGAGAGAGGGAAGGAGGGAGGAAGGTGGGGTCTTGGTGTGTGCCATACCTTTTGGGGGCAAGACACAATTGTAAGAGGGACTTTACCTAACCAATGCAATCAGTGTAACCTGGTTTCTTGTACCCTCAAGGAATCCCCAATAATACATGTTAAAAATAAATAAATAAATAAATAAATAAGAAAAAGCTGCAGATGCTGGCATGGCTGTGGAGAGAAGGGAACACTTCTATACT
Organism: Galago senegalensis; assembly: GCA_963575145.1. Lineage (NCBI taxonomy): Eukaryota > Metazoa > Chordata > Mammalia > Primates > Galagidae > Galago > Galago senegalensis. Next base: position 2,273 of record CAUYTI010012559.1, read on the forward strand.
ACTCATGGGACTGCAAACTAATGCAACCTCTTTGGAAGGAAGTATGGATATTTCTTAAAGAACTCACATTAGGCCCCCCATTTGACCCTGTAATCCCATTACTAGGTATCCCCCTAGAAGAAAAATAATCTTTTTATTATAAGGACATTTGCATTAGACTTTATCACAGCTCAATTTACAATCACAAAAATGTGGAAACAACCTAAATGCCCACCAACCCAGGAATAGATTGCGGAAAGCTGTGGTATATGTGTACCCTGGAATACTATTCAGCCATTAAAAAGATAAAGACTTTACATCTTTTGTATTAACCTAGATTGAGTTGCAATGCATTTTTCCTAGTAAAGGACAAGTTAAAATCTCCATATGACTGGAGAAGCAAGAATCCAATGTACTCTATAATATCAAACTGGTAGATAATCTATTACTAAGAGAAAAACTCAAATCAATTCAAGGTGGGTGGGTGTGTTGAGGAATGGGGGTCTGGGGAGAGGGGAAGTAGAAGGGAGATAGGGGGTTATGGTGTATGGCAGAACTCTTGGGGGCAGGACACAATTATAGGAAGGACTTTACCTAAGAAATGTAATTGGTATAACCTAATTCTTTGTACCCTCAATGAATCCTAAATATTACAAAAACATAAATAAAAAGTCATATTCAGGTACTCAAAACCAAACACAATCCCATGAATTATTTTCTTATTTGCTTGTTTATTTTTAATTTGAAAAAGAAGGCATTGTATCGGGGCCTAAGCCGGGCAGTAACACCGAGTGTCAACTACGTATACGTAAGTCAATTGTCTTCATGTGCTGATGATATTCTAAAATAATCAGGGTCTTTAAAATCTACCTGTGTAATCTCTTCTACAATCTGAGACTCAGATGGTTGAAATGATTAGACTAATTTTTTTTTTTCAGTTTTTTGGCCGGGGCTGGGTTTGAACCCACCACCTCTGGCATATGGGGCCAGCGCCTTACTCCTTTGAGCCACAGGTGCCTCTCGATTAGACTAATTTTTAACACTAATATATAATAAATTCCTGAATTTGGGAACCCAGTGTTCATTAATACAATTTATATTTTAGAAAAGTACACATAATTCAAAAAAAAATTGCACAGCTCTTGTTAAAGCTATATTGATAGGTACTTTCTAGTTTGGTTGCTGATACAATGCTATCTCTCTTTTCCTAATATTATTTTGTGATTCTTTTTTATATAGGAATATAATTGATTTTGTATGGTTTTTTTGAAGTTAGCTACATTGCTGAATTTTTCTATTGTTTTTGGTAACTTGCAAGTAACTTGGAAGTAATGAAATTTGTATTTTTTTTACAAACCACTGGGATTTTTAAGTTATCATAATTGTACTAGCTAGAATCTTCAACTTTACTAGGAGTGGTGGCAAGGAGTACACTTATCTCATAATTGATTTGTAGATATTGCTTTTGTTTCCTCATAAAATTGATATATTTGTCCCAATGTTATCTTCAATGATTATGTCAATGTTTGCCTATAGTTGATATTCTGTAAATATTCATGGAATAAGGAGCCTGAAATTACAAAAAAGAAAAATACATAGAGAAAGTTAATGATACCAATGCTAATCAATATTTCAAAAGAGATGTCATATAGACAGCCTTGAGTCTCACATAATACAAGATTTGATTTGCCTTTACATGGATCCATTCATTCTAGAGCTTAAGGCAACGTTTCTCCAGGGCCAATTTCTTTAAACAGTAAGAGAAAGCAAAGGTATAAGGACAAATCTCATCAAACATATTGCCTATTTCTATTCCTTAAGATTTGGTGACTAATAATTAACTCAGCATCACTATAACCTGTGTCCTTCCTCTGGCTTCACTACGTTAGCTGTTTGCCTCAGCTTAGCATTAGGGGGTGGCAGTCATACCTCACCCCTTGTGTTCTGACTGCAGAGAAGACAGGCTAGGTGGGAAAGGGGCAGGAGAAAGTTAAAGAAATGGAATGGCAGGAAGCCTGCAGAATTGTCAAGCACCATCAGGGCCAAAGGACCTACTCTGAAAAAGAGTGATAATGGTGGTGAAATCTACAGAAGGTCATGGAGAATTCTGTTCAATCCTAGGCAGCGTGGCAGTCAGTGTGGAGAACAGATATCCTGACTTAAGAATGTTTGCAGAGGGCTTCAAAGGGTGAAAAGTGCATAGGAGTATTAGATAAATCTGCAAACACAATCAACTAAGCAAACAAACAAAATCAATGCTGGAAGGAAGGGAGCCAGATGGATCTACTGGGAAACAAAGACAGCAGGAATATGACAGGCAAGTAGGCTGTGCTGGTGGCAGCGGTTAACTAATAAGAAGGAAAAGGCATCAGATATTCCATTGGCTCGAAAGCCACAGAATGAAGGTGACCTTCATAGGATGCCTGGCCTTTTCTCAGATGTACTCAGAGCTGTCCTTCTGTCTTATAAAGTTCCCTCTCCTGGGGTAGAGAGAACCCGAAGATATTCTGAACTTTGTAGTAGAGCTGCTCCTCTGGTACACTTTGGGTTTACCGTGTTTCCCAGAAGAGATGATGAATGAGGGAAAGCTTTTTAGAATTCTCTCTTTTTTTCTCAACTCTTAGAGTTTAATTTGCTGTCAAGTTCTATTGATTCTACATCTACAATTTTATTCTTCACATCTAAGTCTTATTTACATTTTCACTCCTGGTGTCTTAATTCTTTCTTTTCTTCTAAACTCATCTCCATTCCTCTAGTGTTTTCCTTTATAATCTGTTCTGCACAGTAATATCAGAATGAACTTTCAGCACTGTCAGTTTGACAGAATCATTTCCCTGGTCAAACTTGTCTGATGACTGACAACCCATTTATAGGTAGAAATATAAAACTATCATACAAAAATGTCTCTACTTAGAATTTACAATCTATCCATCCCACTGTATGACATGCTCTTAGGTTATACTCTTCTTTTGAAAAATCTTATTCAAGACTGGGCACGGTGGTTTGTGCCTGTAATCCCAGCATTTGGGAGGCTGAGGTGGGTGGATTGCCTGAGTTCATAGGTTTAAGACCAGCCTGAACCAGAGTGAACCTCCCCCAACCCTCACTCTCTAAAAATAGCTTGGCATTATGGTAGGTGCCTGTACTCCCAGTTAACTTGGGAGGCTAAGGCAAGAGAATCTCTTAAGCCCACGAGTTTGAGGATGCTGTGAGCTATGACACCATGGCACTCTACCAAGGGTGATACTACCTAAAAAAAAAAAAAAAAAATATATATATATATATATATATATATATATATATATTATTCATTCCTTTAAAAGCCATATTGGATACTACTGCTTCTGGGCAGTACTCTCATGTCACTTACTTAGATTATTCTCTTGCCCTTATGCCATAGCATACTGCTTAGATTCTGATTATACATAATACAGGGTGAACATAAAGTTGGTGGGCAATTTAAAATAATTCAACATAGTAAACTGCACATGAACTTTATGTCCACCTTGTATGTTATAACATCTTACCATATAGGAACATTGTTTCTCTTCCTCTCCAGAAGAAGGACTGTCCAGAAAAGAAAAACCCAAGTTCAGGATCTGTACAGCTTCCTAGATGGATAGAGACTTTGAAGGGCAAGAGCAAATTAGTAAGGATAATGCAATTTAGAGAGATGTGTGGATAAACTTTTTAAAATGGACTCAGGTCAAGAGAATAGTTGTGTTTTATTTGAATACTTATTTTAAAAAGCCTCTGATGTAGGAAAGCTCTTCACTATGCAAATACAGTCAGCTACCCTATGGATAGTGATCAGTTTCTGTCTCCAAGTAGCTCATTATTTTTTGAATAGTTCTTGAAGAAAGTGGTCCCAGCATTAGAGATGTGTCAAAGACACATGTTTTTAACAAGCTGGACTCCCTTTAACCTAGAATTCTTGTTTCCATCAAGATTAGTTTTCAGTTGGCAAATGAGTATTGATTTCCAATGTGGTTCCATAGCTCAAAGACCAGATAATTAGTGATACCAATTAATTGTACTGAATTCCTATATTGTTTACAGAAATGTAGAACTATCTCAGTCCATTTTGTGGTCCTGTAACAAAATACCTGAGACTGAGTAATTTATGAAGAGCAGAAATTTGTTTTCTCACAGTTCTGGAGACTAGAAAGTCTTGACCAAGGCACTAGAATCTGGTGTCTAGTAAGGGGATGGTTTCCTCAAGATGGCAAGAATGTTACGTCATATCTCAGGAGGGACCTGGTCCTCACAAGGCAAAAAAGCAGAAGATGAGAACTCATCTAAAGTATAATCTACTTTACACTTCAGAGCCTTCATGAACCAAACACATTCCAAAAGTCCCCACCTCTCCCACACTGCTGCATTGAAAATTATTCCCAATATGTGAATTGGGTAGGTGGGCGTGGGGGGCTCATTTAAACCACAGCAGGAACCTATTCTGAAATTCAACTAGATGTTCATGCCTCTGACAGTATCAGAGGCTCACCAGGGCTCTCTTATAAATGGCTCTGTATATCGCATAGTATTGTAACTAAGGGGTTCATGTAAAAATGGGAAGATTCCTATAAAATTCACTGCTCTTGTTTTAAACTCAGGAACAGCTGGCTATACATAAGAGTGAAGTATCTATTTGAGGCTAACTTGGAGAAAATAAATTTGTGGATAAATACTTTAGATCAAATGTGTTTTATGAAATAAGAGTTATATACAGGCTTCTGCTTCATTTAAAATGCAGCCAAAATTCACAAGTCCACCCAGAAGCAGGAAGACTGTGTGTAAGTAGGTTTGGGTGAGCTGCGGTGAGGGAGGTTACTCTGTTTACAACTAATGCCATAAAGTGGTAGCTTCACATCAAGCCTTTGCTTTCTGCTCATTTGAAGGTTTTATTATACATAATTCTGGGTTCTTTGAAGTGGAATCTGGGACTGCCTTATGATGATTCAGAGCTTCTGATGCCACCAGGAAAAATGCTAAAATACAGAAGAGAGGTTATCATACTGCTGGAGGTGATGAGTACAATGATGTCTGCTGTCACAAAATAGACAGAGAGAGAAATATGACTAGAATTCCTTAAATGGAAAGACAGGGTGTTTGACTGGTTATCCAAGGGACGCATTATAACGGATAGCTATTCTGTTTGATGCTCCACTTTTATTTTGCTTTCTCTCAAGCTATATTTTCATACCTTTATGTGGAAGTATAATTTATATACCATAAAATGCACCAATCAAAATTGTACAGTTTGATCAGTTTTGACAATCGTATATGCCCATGAAAACACCACCCAGATCAAGATATGGGTCATTTCCATCATTCTAGAATGTTCTTTCATGACCCTTTGAATAAATCTACACCTTGCATGACTGCTAAGCAATCACAACATGATTCTATCACTATAGATTACTTTTCCATATTCTTGGAGTTTATGTACATGAAATCACTGACCATATATTCTTTGGGGTTTGGTTTCTTTCTTCCACATTAGGTTTTAAAAATATTTTCACTAACCAGTAATTTTTTATTTTATTTTTATACTTCTCCAAATATGAGTTCACTGTATAAATATACTATCATTTGTTACTGAGTTCTATTGATGGATATTCAGGTTGTTCCAAGGTTTAGGCTACTATGAACAAAGATTCTCAGTGGAGCATGTATTTTTTTCTTTTCAGTATATTCTACTAGTGTAACTGATGTCTCTTACCTTATTCTTCTTTGAGAACTTGGCCATCTCCCAAATCATGTAGTTTTAGTTTTGAGATAAGCCAGTGGGTTAAAATTTTACTTTCACTTGGAAGAATGCTACTTACCTACAGTGTCATAAGGATAGAAAGTGGTTGGCAGAGTCATTCTCATGGCGTGTATTGAAGAGAAAGTTTTTGAAGTATTATAGCTTTATGGTTTTTCTTCTTTCATCTACTCTATTTTAATTTCAGATTAATATGGGGATACAATGACTTGGTTACATTGTTGCATTTCTAAGGTAAATTTCAAGTTGTAATTGAGCCCCTTCATCCAGAGGGTGCGCTGTATACCCTTACATTGTGCCGATTAGGTAAGAAAGAGCTTGCCAATCTCCCTTCCTCCGCCCCACTCTCCTTTCTCTCATCCTTTCTCCCTCCCTCCCCCCTTCAATTTACTTTTGTTTTTCTTTGGTGTGGGCATGTAGTTGTTTTCTATTGGATTCATGTTAGTACTGAGTACATTGGATACTTGCTTTTCTATTCTTGTATTATTTTACTAGGAAGAACGTACCTCAGCTCCACCGAGGTAAATACAAAAGATGGTAAGTCTCAAACATTTTTATTGCTGAATAGTACTCCGTGGTATACCCATACCACTGTTGATTAACCCATTCATGGGTTGATGGGCACTTGGGTTGCTTCTACATTTTGGCAATTGTAAATTGAGCTGCAATAAATGTTCTAGAGCAAATGCCCTTGTGGTAAAATTATTATTTTTTAAATTCTAAGTAGATACCTAGTAATGGGATTGTGGGATCAAATGGAATATCTACTTTCTCTCTTTGAGGATATTCTATACCTCTTTCCATAGAGGCTGCATTAGTTTGCAAACCCACCAGCAGTGTAAAAGCGTTCTCTTCTTTCCACATCCATGCCAGCCTTTGCCTCTTTGAGATTTTGTTGGTGTGTTTGGCGAGATTTCTGGAGGTCCTCTATTATATTTTTTAATATCTATTAGAGTAACTTTCAACTCAATGCTCCTTTGGGGGGGAGGAGCAGGGTTTCAAAAAATAATTTTTGCATGCTTATCTTTTCGTGTGAACTTTATAATCAGTTAACTTGGTAAAAAGAGAAATATTACTGGTATATTATAAGGAATGACCTGAAATTTTGCATTTAATTTGAGAGGATTATCATAATACCAGGTCTCTCTACCCCCCAAATAGGCAAGTTCTTGTTCTACTTCTCATTAGCATTTGAAAGTTATAGTAATGTAAATACCCATTACTTCTTAAATTTCAATCTAGCTATTACTAAGTTCCGTGTGCATGTGTGTGCGTGCGTGTGTGGTGTGTGTGTGTGAGTGTAAATTAGCCAAAGCTGGTTTCTGCTACCTGTACTCAAATTATCTTAACTGAAACAACATATAAAGTAAGAAATTTTTTATTAATTAAGGGCTGTGTCTCTAGCATGATTCTTTATAAATAGATAAAGACAACACTCCTTAAATTTAGAGATAAAAATTTGTTGGTTAGAGGAAAGAAAATTTCCATTGCAGATAAGAATCTTTACTTGGGAGTTTGATAAAAAAACTCAGTTATGTTTTTTTTTATGTTTATTTCAGACAATTTAAATGAATTGGGGAGGCCCAACTTAGATCAAATGGCAGAAGCAAAGGCCCAGGTATCTGGAAGCAGAAGTTTTGACAGGTGACCCAGGATCAGTGCCAAGACCAGGATTAAATTAGGGCTGGACTAATGTCAGACAAATGGATGTCTAGTAAATTCTTCCTTTCTGTCCTCTTGACATAGTGTGCCCTTGGAGGAAAATTGAGTATATGAAGAAGTTTCTACATATGTTATGAAAATCTGAGAGAAGAACATAAAGTTAGAGAGAGGAAAAGAGACCGATAGAACTAACTCACAAAGCTATCACAACACCAAAGCAGAACTGTGGCATTTAGCCAGTAGTAACGGTAGGTAGAGTTTTTCAGCCCACATTCCTGAGGACAAATGGCCCTAAGGATATATATGAATTGCCCTTTACCTCTGTTCTCAAGAATATTTATAAATTGAAGCTCAAAAACTGGTGGAAGAACAAACAAGATTGAACTTTTGGATAATAGTGATTTCATAATTTTAAAATAACAATTTGTATCTGAAGATGGAGTTATAAGGATATTAATAGCAATGGCACATGGAATTTTCTTATTTTTAATTACTATTTCAGAATTTATGAAATAATATGTTTTGATTTTATAAAAAATTTGAAAAAGTTAATCTATTATTCAAAATTAATTTATAGAAAAATATATAAGCAATAATGTATGTATGAAATTAAAAATTTAAAACTTTCTTTTTTCAATAACTTAAGCTAGTGAGCCTAAACATAGCCCAATGTTAACAATTTTGTAAAACATTTTTTTAGAATGATGTATTCATCAATATATCCTATGTTTAATAAACATGGGTCATTCCTGTATATAATATCTTGAGTATCTTTTTATTTTCCCCCTTCCATGTATCTCATGAAAATTTTTGTTTAAACCTATGTAAACCAATATTTTTTAACGGTCCTTTATACCATACTATATTGTATGTATATATATAATACCATATTTTTGGTGTTTTTATTGGACTCAATACTGAATTGGAAAAATTCTAGACTGAATATTTTAATAGTTAGCTAAGTAGATTAATGTTCATCACAGACACTGGAGAATATCATAATATGTTGGCAATATTTGAGTATTTTACAAAACTGCTGAACCCACTATGCCTTTGATTAATCAATTTTCTAATCCCATATTCAAAATCTACATGACCAAAATAAAAATATATAAATTTTCTAGTAACCAAGCAGAGTTTCTCTATTTATCATTGCAGAACTACTCGATTTCATTGCCAATTTGTGTCAATTTCATGTGCTGTGAATCTGATTTCAGGCCCGACTCTTGCTAGTTATATTTCCCATATATATTTCTTATTGCCAGTACTGGAACCTTGACTCTTTCTAGGGGATTCTAATTACCTTAAATCTTTGGATCAAGCTTCTGTGTCATGGTAGGTAGAATGCAAGTCACTGACAATTAGCTATTCAGAAAGTTTTAGAGGACCAGTGCTTCTGTCCCTGTAAGAGATGGTGGAAGAGATACGAATTTAATACAGGGTCATATATAATTCCATGAAACTGGATTTAGAGTTTTGAAACTAAGGTCTTGATTCTCAAAAGTCTTTATCGAATGAGTGATTTTTGCTTTAAAATATTGATAAAAATATTCTCATTAAGAATTATGGATAGATGATAAAACTAGGTTGGATTTTAGCCAGATAATTTTTCTGGATTGAATTAAATAACTTTGCTTAATCTGCCACCTTTGAAGTGGTGACTCTTAACCATTGTTTTAACACTGAAGAGATGGTTTCAGGTGATAGTAGACGTTGTTTTCATGGAAGACATGAAGTATGGGGGATAATATTAAGCCTGGTGTGTTTATCAGCCTCTGTTTTCTAAAGTGATTTCATATACATATTTCTTGGAAAAGGCTTCTTAGGTACAGTTCAAGTTGTAGATGAGTCCTTCACCCATGGAGTATACTCTTACAGGCTGAACAAAAATGAAGACGGGAGAAAAAAAATCAAAGCTGGAATGAGTTTAGAAGAAGAAGAAAGAGGTGCTATGAATAGTTTTCTTAATCTAAATTTATCTATCTTTATGAGTTTTTGCATTGCTTCACAATACTGCAATGAATATTTTTACTTTTTCATTTGTCATTTGTTTTATATTTCTACATGAAATCATCATTTTGCTCACTCTTTTAAGATTCACAATGAATAGATGCATTTAGAATGTTATTTTATAAATTTTAAAAACATTCTAGTTGAAATGTGCTAATCCACAAACAATATTTTTGAAGATCTTCAAAGTAAATCTATTACCAAGTAAAACTCAATATAAGAGATTCTGCTAATCTTTGAGAGCTGCATCAGTAGCTATAATATAATATTAATATGAATATATCTATAATTTCCATATTTGGAACATTTAGGGGTCTCCTTGATTTTGAATGCCATATATATATATAATATATATATGCGTGTGTGTGTATTATATATATATATATATATAGTTGTACTTAAATTAGCAGATCCTTTAAAATGAGATTCCATTTTACTTCAAAGACAGAAGGTTAATAAATAGTTAAAAGATATCTCCTGAAACCAATTAAAGTCACATTCTGGCCTAAGTGAAATAAAACACTGATTCCTATCCAACGAGCCTCTCATTTCTTCTCGATGTTTAATCTCAGACTTGACATTCTACCTATAGATGCCAAATGCTCGCAGGAAAATGTGTGCTATTTGATCTTTTACTTTTCTCTAAAAGACTGCTCCAGATTTTTTTTAATTTTGTTGTGGAAAGAAGACCAGAGAAATGTAGACTGTGGATAATGTCTTGGATATCCACCACTTACTAACAACTTTATGAAAAAATGAAAGATTGGAAGACACATTTTAAAATCGAGTGTCATTTAAAGTGATACTTTAAAAGTATTTAGGTTATACAGCATTTACTGTTTCCATTAAAGGACTTAAATAGATTGTTTGTAACATTATGTAGGGTTTTTTTTTCCCCTCCCAGGGTACACAATCATTTAAAATTATAGGTATGCATCATCCGATGAAAACCAGTTTTATAAACAGGCAAGAATGATATGATCTCTAGACTATCTCTGACATAATGCATTCATGAAAGTCTCCTAAAACTATATAAAACTGGCAGACTCTTAGAAAGTGTTTATTTTCATTAAGAGACCAAATGCCAGTTTGGATGATCTTTTTGTCTGAGTTCTTCTAAATCGAGTGATCTCATAAAAGAATATGGGAATTTAACATTTAGAAAATTCCTGTGTTTTTCACAGTATGTTTATGTATCATCAGTCTCTCCCCAATTACCAACTGTAGTTCTTATGAGAACTTCTGAGCTCGAGTAGTTTGGACAGCCTTGTTCTTGTTGCTGATGAGGTATGCACTGATCTGTACTTTCCTAAAAGACTTAAAACAGAGCAAAGAAAAGCATTTAGAGTTTTTAGTAGGCCCAGAGATAATAACAGATTCTGAATTTGCATAGAAAATGGGCCTTTTTCATTTCTTTGATATATTACTGGTTTGCAGCAAATTGTTACATGGAAAAATAGTAACTAATATTTCCTCTGTAAAATGCTGCTGCTGATTACTGGTTGTGTATATCTAAGCTGCCATCTCTAGAAGTAGATCCATAAAAAAGTATTTTCCTAAATTGGATAGCTACTTTGCCAACATTTTATACTCTCAACATTTTATCATTTCACAATTATAGAGGAGCTCTCTTGATAGACTGTCACTCAACTGACGTCCGAGATGAATCGCGTGGCTCATACTGACCGATGCCATCCAGGCACACGCCCTGAGGAAGCTGCATTTCAGAGCATATCACTCTCCCCTGGAGAATTAGGTGGCATCAAGAGGGGGTTGTTTTAATCACTATGCTTATCAAAAGGTTATTGGGCTTATTTGAAAACTTGATTTTGTCAGTTGTACTTGTTCTTATGACAAGTATTGTAATCAATCAAATGTTATATAGCCTACAAAGTAGCACCGTGAGAACAAACGACTTGTTTTTGTGAAAATCAAGTTAAATACTTTGAAAAACCTGTCATCGTCTGCTCTGAGATACAGGTATGAGACAAAAGTGAAAGACTGGAAGACACATTTTAAAATTGAGTGTCATTTCTAGGACGCCTTTTGCATATTACTCTCTGTATCTTCAAGGACTGATTCAACTTTAAAACTAGAAATTGTAAAGATATACTTGGTAAACTTGGCTTATAAATAAAAGATTACTCATTACTCTAACCAATGTATAAAAATTGTGGACTAATTGTAAATTGGTCCTGATTTTATTAGATAAGAAAGGCATCTGCAATATATATATGATCTCTGATTTCAGATATATAGGAGTCAACATTTGTTTTAAATTTATGTCAAGAAACTCAAAAGAGATCAACAGAAACTATTTAATCAGGTGCTACTTTTTATTTTTAAATCTAAGATTCTGTTTATGTTTATTAATCTATTTATTGATTTATTTATTCCTTTTTACGTAATCTTATCCTCTATTCCAGTCTTATGGGTTCTTATGTGGAGCTTTTTCATTTGCGGTTTATGTTTAGGTATTACATAAAGGTAAATCTTTATTCCAAAGGTGTCATTCCCAGGGTTCTGCCATGTTTAAAAAGAGTTCTAGGTGTGTGTGACTATTTCTCTCAGAAACTAAACCAGGGAGTATAACTTATCTGAAAAAAGATTCCTTTCTAGAATTGTACAAGGTTGAGTTATTTGAAAAAAGACTTTTAGAAATGGAGAAAGATGGATAGTTTTGCCTGTTAGATTCCAGCTTCCTTGCTGAAATATTTGTGAGATATAAATCAGGTAACTTAGAAAAGAAAATGTCAAATAAAGGGGAAATCCATAGGATCAGAAGAGATGGTATGTTTTAATTTTTTCCATTCGTTTTTCACAGAGCTTTAATTCCTCATTTGTCTCCCAAGTACAATAACTTTTTCTCCTTCTGAGTGAGCCAGTTTTAGATTTTCATCATATTCACAGAGTGTGTTTTACAATTTAGTTAAGGTTGCTTCAAGGTTTGGGTTTGGGCCGTACTGCTTCCGTGTGCTATCAAATAGGAAACAACTAATGGAATGATGATTATTATTATTTTACTCTAATTGAGCATTCATTTAAAGAGGAATTCTGGCACCAAACTAAGTAAGCCATAGTTTATAAATGCTAAGTATAGTTAAAATGTTCAAGACTGCCAGGTTATATTGTCTTTCAAGGTAGTAGAAAAATAAGATCCCCTTGTTAGGAGTTTTCCAAAGCCTTGAATTTCACACTTTTTATAACTTTTCCACATGAGGATAGCCTTTCCATTTCATAGTGTTAATAAATATTCTACAAGGAAGACATAATGGGTTTTAGTCATACTTTCAAAAAAATTGTATGCTTGGTTAAGATTTAACCTTTTACTAAACTTGGTTTGTATTATATAAGTGAAAAAGACAAAATCAGATAAGTGAAAATAATATACATTTATGACATTCTTCTAAAAATAAGTAATTTAGAAGTAGTAAAGAAAGTATAACCATAGCCTTGAATGCCACGTACAATGTTAAGAATTATGGGGCAGAGAGAGTCACATGAATGTACAAATACTACAGTCAGAAAACTGTCATTGAGAAAATGTACAGATTAGCCACCAGCCTTTTATTAATATGTGACAACCGTGTGGATGCAGTTTTCTATTGTCCATTCAAAACATTAGAACAGCAAATATTAGAATTGGATGGTGACTTAGAGATTCACCAGTAGAACATTTTCCACCCCACAAAGGAATCACTCAGTGTGGAAATAAACCAACTCATATACTTTTGTCTTGCCACTCTTATCCCTTTCTGAATACTCCCATGACTGAAAGAGTCCTAGTTTCTAAACTTTTATTTCTCATTATCACTAACACTCTTTTTCATTGCAGTGAAAATTTCTTGGATGCAACTCTCAGCACATTATATTTTAGTTTCTAGACATTTTATTCAACAAACTTTTGAGTAGCCAACCTATTTCCTCCCATATATGTGTTATGCAGACAGGACAAAGCTCCCTGGACCTGTTGAAGACCATTCATAGGGACAGGAACAGAATGTGTTTGATGAAGCATTGCCATCATTGTATTGGGACCAACTGAAATAAAAGATGACGTGATCAACAAATAGCAAGAAGGCTTCTAATATCCACAGTTCAAAACGTCTCTATCTTTTCTTTGTCGAGGAGGAATTCAGCATTGAATTCATTCCTACTGCAAGTCCTAAATTTTTCTTGGCACAGTGCTTGCACTGTGTTACTTAAAGCCGACACCAATATCTTTTTGGCAAATAAAATAAAATTAAGCTGAGAGTGGGAGGCACTGTGAATCAGGGAGACAGGGCTGGACATTAGATTCCAGGAGGCAACCAAGCCAAGTCTGGTATCAGGAAGTTCTTTCCTTCCAGCTCAGTGCTCAGAGAAGGTGAGGGGACAACAGGTACCACTCTTCCTCTGAGGCGATGGGAGTCAACCTCTAAGGCCCAGGTTGCAGCACGATTTGCCATGTCATTATGAAATACGAGTTCCTGGTTAAGAGGAATTATTAACTTGGTGACCTGAGAACACAGCCATTTCCCATCAGCTTTGCAGGAAGCCAGACTCCTCTTCTCTGAGACCAGCCTAATAGAATCAGGTTTGGAAAAGTTAAACCTTACCTATCAAAATATCTTAAAGTCTTTGAATGCAAGTTCCTCAAAGTCTTCTTTTCGCTTTGCTAAATACTCAAATCATCTACTGTATGTTTTAACTCCTTGCATGCAGAGATCGCTTTTTCAGCCTGTCATCAATCACAAACACATCAAACTTAAATGTTAGCAGAATGCAAGGATGACCATATCCCTCATCCCGGATATCGCTTCAGCGTGCTTTCCATAACACTGAGGTTTATGCAGCTTCCTCTTAGAGTTGGTGCCCAGAACCAGAGACCGTCCTCCAGATCATTGTGTTTAACTTTCTTTTATATTGCCATATGTAAATTAGTAGAGTCCAAAAGTAGGTTTTCCTTTTTAGTATCAGAGTAACCCTGTTCTCATATTGAGTTTGTGGTCGTATAAAATCTTGGACCTTTACATGAACTCTTGTCATTCCAGAAGACCAACCCATATATTATATTCCGAAGAAAAATGGTCTCATCTTTGAGCAGTTACATCCTATACTTACAAAATTATCTTTTGAACTTCAAATCAGGGCCACATGTTTTCTCTGTTAAACTTCATCTTGCTACTTCATCTTATTCTATCAAGTTCATCTTGCATTCTAAATGTGTCCCCCTAAGTATCAGCAGATCTACAATGATATATATATATATTATACACACACATATAGTATGATATATATACACATATATATACACACATATAGTATGATAGCACCATATCAAATGTGGTGTGCAGTGAAGGACAAAGATTGGGTTTCATCTGAGACTCAAATTTCTACTCCACCACTCTATTGCTATGTATAGTCAAAGTTGGCCACTATGAGTTTAATCATGATTATTATTATTTATTATTATTGCCAAAAAGTTGTTGGTGTTACTATTAAATGAGATAGTGTGTGTGTGTGTATGTGTGTGTGTATGTGTATATATATATATATATATATATATATATATATATATATATATAGCCAAGGAAAATTTAGGACTTGCCCACAGAGAATTAATTAAATATTAAATTCCTCTTCTATAAAGATAGAAGGACATTTTGAACTGTGAATAAATATCATAAGCCCTTTTCTACTTCTCAATCACTTCATCTTTTTATTTGATTTGATCTCAATACATCTGAAGTTTATGACACTTTGGTTCTATTTTTTAGTTTTTAAATATTTTTAGTTTTTAAATATTTAAATAATATCCCTGTTATTTAGGGTCTGTGTCTGGGGCTTCTAAGAAGCAGACCACAGGATGGGATTAAAGGTGTAAGGATACACTTCTCTCTCTGTGGGAGACAATGGGAAGAAAGCAGAGACTGGGAAAGCTTCAAGACCAAAGAGAAGGAGAGATGGAGAAAAAGTTACATGAAAGCATCCTAGACCCATGAGCCATCTAGAAAAGATTCAGTAAGGCCTTCAGCAAACGTCCTCAGAAGAGTTCCTGTCTCCTGGGGCAGTGCTGGCCCCGGCCTGGGAGCAGCTGGTGGGAAGCTTGGCTTCAAAGCAAATGCCAGGAAGGGGTTCAGATCAGTGGGGACGCAGTCTTAATTACATAAGCTTTCTACAAGTTGGAGGTCTGTGAACTAGGGCATCCTTGAAAAGTGAGTTTTTATAAAAATAATGTGAAAATAACATATAGGTCATGGTCAATTAAACTCTAGAAGGATTTTTCAGATAATATTAAAAACATGGGAATTCCTCAAACAACTAAAAGTGGATCTCCATTTGCTTTGTCTTACCATAAGGTATTTATTCTAATGAAAAAAAAGGTCATTTTATCAAAAAGACACTTGCACTATAATGTTTAATGCAGCACAATTTACAATCACAAAGATGTGGAATCAACCTGAGTCTCCATAAATAGATGAGTGGATTAATAAAATGTGGTATATGTACAAGCATACCATGGAGTACTACTCAGCCAGTAAAAATGGATTAATGCCTTTTGCAACAATCTGCATAGAACTGGAA
Organism: Galago senegalensis; assembly: GCA_963575145.1. Classification (NCBI taxonomy): domain Eukaryota; kingdom Metazoa; phylum Chordata; class Mammalia; order Primates; family Galagidae; genus Galago; species Galago senegalensis. The sequence goes on from CAUYTI010012559.1 coordinate 18,258, forward strand.
ACCTCTTCTAAGCAAAATAGCACATGAATTGAATAAACACCACATGCACTCTGTATTAAATTGGAACATGAATTGAATAAACACCACATGCACTCTGTATTAAATTGGAACTAACTTATCTCCACTCCTGTGTGCAGATGGAAGTAAAACGCCATGGAAATGAAGCAGGTGGTTGCTGGGGGGGAGGGATAGATGACATCATAGTGAACTGGTGTAATGTACACTGTCTGGATGATGGGCACACCCATAACTTCGACTCAAGCTGTGCAAAAGCAATCCATGTAACCAAAATATGTGTACTCCAGTAATATTCTGAAATAAATAAAAAGAAACGACATTGCCTGGTGTCCATAGCACAGTGGTTATAGCACCAGCCACATACACTGAAGTTGATGGTCAACCCGGCCTGGGCCAGCTAACCCACAATGACAACTGCAACAAAAAGTAGCCAGGCCTTGTGGCAGGTGCCTGTAGTCCCAGCTACTTGGGATGCTGAGGCAAGAGAATAGCTTAAGCCCAAGAATTCAAGGTTTCTGTGAGCTGTGACACCATGGCACTCTACTGAGGGTGACATAGTGAGACTCTGTCTCAAAAAAAAGAGAGAGAGAGAAACAACATTATAAAGGCCTTGTAAATGACCTTTAAACTATGAAGACTATGATCTCCATTCATGTTAATAATGCTATTTAATATAATTTGAAATACACAATGTTAAAAGGAATAAGAGGAGAAAAATAAAGGAAAAAGGAGGAAAAGAAGGAAGAGAAAGAGAATAGCAACCCCGCAAATAACTTTGATACAAAACCCACCACTGAGTGTGAAACATGGGGCATGGGATAAATGAAAAGAACCTAAAAAATTATATCATACATGTTTCTCATCCTAGAAATTAGGAGACAGAACCAGAGATTTATGTATTTTGGTCAAGAATACACAAATCTATGACTCTGTTCTTTCCATTAATCATTTTAGTAGCTTAGTTACCAAATCACAAATTATAGAAGATTCTAAATACAGTAGGCAAAATGACATGGCTATGAAGGAATGAATCCTATTATCTCTAAACATCATAAAAGAAATTTTGGTTAATGTCATGTATAATAGTCATATTCTAGAAAAGCAGACATTGGTGCAGTTTTCCTCCCAGCTAAAGCAGAATCCAAAGTGAAGGTCAGCAGAGAGTGACAGGCAGTGTTCTGAGATAAACATGGGGTATACTTCAAAAACAGAGCTCTTTAATCTCCAAAAGGCTTTATTGTTTAAAGTGAAGAGATTTCATTAAAAACACATGCAGTCTCCAGCAGATGAGTGGAAGATGGATAGAAGAACTGCACGGCTGACCCAGGATCCCAGGAAGACAGCACACTTTTTGATATGTGTGTATACAGGGCTATTTATGTGGTTGATTTAGAGAAGGCAAATTAGTCGGCTACCAGAGCACCACCTAAAGGGCAGCTTTGGTAGGCAGATGACTCCACCAAGGCCTACTTTCAAACTCTGCCAATGAATGTTTTCAATGCAAATGTGCTTTCAAGAAAACAGTTTTTCATTTTTTCCACTGTTCTTGTCATTTATGCATGAAATATAAAAAGTAAATAATAATTTATATTTGGGAAACTCTTCAAACAAGTTATGATCTTTTTAAAAAACTAAAATACTGAATAATGACAATAGTTTAGACACTTACTGGGGTTTTGTTTGCTTATTGGTGGTTTGGTTTAACAAAAGAACTGTATCTGTAATTCTATAGTTATAAATGTTAATGCATAGTATCTATTAATACAAGTAGGTTTTTTTTCAATTTCTGAGAATGAGAAAAGGTAAATAAAACTGATTATAATTAAGGAGACTAAGTATAATGTTAAGATGATAATATTTTGCAAAAGGTATCAAGGAAAACATGAAATAAAGAGACAAAAGTCACCTCACACGATTTATCTTGGAAAAAGTTGTGCTAAGTTGGTGCTGCATGCCCTACCCCACCTCCCATCTCATCCTCACCTGCTCGCCTCCCCATTTTCGTGCTCCATTGCAAAGCCCTTCAATCTTCAGAAGTTTATATTCTGCAGCTCTTGACACCAGGAGATAAATCCTGTCATTTTATTAATCTCTGCTGACTTGTTAAGATTCTAGCCATTTGGTCCTTAATGTAAAAATTAAGCAACACAAGTGATTTTCAGAAATACAACTAAAATTATTTCCATGAAATTGTTGACTGTGGTTTGGGTTGTAAAAAATTTACAAATGCAAGTATAGTACAGGCTCCACAAACTGATGTTTCATGAGTGCCGTTATAAAATCAGAAGGTACTACGAGTATTGGTATAAGTTAAGGGCAGAGGAGCTTAAATTACTTAATGTTTTCCAATGAGAATTTTAGTTTCAGCCTAAACATTCCATATTCAATGCCATAATGTTAGACATTGAATTCTCGAAAGGTTCATTAACAAGCAAAAAGTTAAAAAGAGATAAATAGATAATGTACTGAAAGATTTTTATTTGAACTCAAAAGGAAGAGAAGGGCTATCAACCTTCCCAGCTTTAAAGAATATAAGACATGAAGAATGCAGAATTTTCATCAATGACTTTTAGTTTTTAACACTTGGAGTACTCTAAGAAAGCTGTCAACATTTCCCCAGGACTAATCTGCCCACTTACCAGTCAAGTTTGTATCTGCATGTTAAAGGTTGATGTTGGTTACTTTCACTGTACGTTGTCTTTTTCTAGCCTTTTCATGGCATCATAGCATTGAAGGAAAATATCACTTAGTAGGACTAAGTTTCAGGTGATGTTCTAGGGAGCATGGCCACTGCTATCTGCAATGTCCACACACCACTGCCTTAGTAATCTGTTACATGTAATTGACCTATTATCAGATTGATGGCTATACAAGAGAGCGAGACAACAAGACAGAAAAAAAAAAAAAAAAAGAAAGACAGAAAAACATCTCTGTGTTTTCTGCAACAAAAAAATCAGCATCTTGTCTTGTGACTTTAAACCTGGAAAAATGCCAAAGGAGCATTATTCTTTTCCTTATCTAGTAAATTAAAACTTTAGCTCTTAGCAAAATCCCTTAAGGCAGAGAGGCTGGTTCAATTTTTTGTAATTTCCCTGAGTGAGAGACAGCCAGAACATGTGCTAGTTTGGTTCAGGTTGTTGGATTTGCTACAGGAAAATATCAGACCACATTACAAAGTTTTATCAGATAATTATGTTTTATTTAACCGCAAACTAACAACTGAGGAATTATAAAGGATTTAAGATATTTGGAAAGAGGAAAAAAAACCCTCCTGGAATTCTGCATCTGTTTCTTTTTTTTACAAAATCATATTCTCATTTCAAAATAAATAAATAATTATCTTCTCCATTCTTAAATCTGCACGTCTCAGTGAAATACGCAATAGTCCAAGGAGGTGGCATTGCCCAAGGAAGGAGTGTAATTACAGATTTTCTCAGACAAATCACTTATTTGATTTGACTCAGTTTATTTAAAGGTAAATTTGGATTAGCTGGTTTCCCTCCTTGATACTTAAGCGTAAGTACTTCTGTAAATTTTACAAAGGAATTTATAAAAACGAATGAGGAAATATTTTTATCAACTGATGAGTTTTTTTCTAAAAATAGTATATTCTGCCAAAGTACATTATTTGAGCAAACCCAGAGTTAATTCTACCATATTAACAAACATTTCTATATTGGCATGTGTACCATTTGGTTTCATGTGTGTATTTGAATGTCTACCACAGTTTATATATATATATATATACACATCTGGTCACATGCTATTAAAGAATTTTTGTTTGCTGCCATTTCTTTGTGAGTTGATTGAAAACAGGGCTTATTGAAGGGACAGGTAGATGGATAGTTAGCAGATATTTCCCTTCCACTTCCTCGGATAATGATTTCTTTTAAATGGGAAAATATCCTTGAAGATATTTTAATGTGTATTTGTGCATGTGTGTGAGATTTCAGGGTAAAATGATTTTGGAAATGAGAAAATATACATCACTTACCTAATATGTAATGATAATACAACATAATTGCTGACTAAATGCTAATGACTAATTTTTTTGCATGGGATCCTCATTCAGCATTATAGAAACTCTTCATATGGTCCCTGATGTGTAAAATTCCCTAAATTTGAAGACAGGACATTTTTATATTGTTAGATCATTATTCCCATGTAAATGAGGGAATACATGTCTCTTATCTTATTATTATCATCATACATACTCTGTTTTGTGACGGGACTTGGACAATATCATAAAACCTAGTCAGTGGATATGTGTACAACATCGGCCATGGCACTACTTTGGTACATCATGTTGGCAAGGGTTGGGGCTATACCTCTTTGTTTTTAGGATATGTGTATGTTCATCCCAAATCTTTGTTAATCAAAACCTTCTAAGTAAAACTAATTCTATCAGCCTCTGAACAATACTGGATATACTCTAAAGTATCCAGATGGAAATGAAGTAAATGATGCTTTAAGAATATTTAAAGGCTAATGAATGCAGTGCCTTGAATTAAGAAACAAAACAATTGGAGGAAACCCTGACTGTCAAGCATTATAGCTCTTCTAAAATTCTTGTAAGGAGTATTTTGTAACATTTATCCCCAAATTAAGTTATCTTTCCTTGAACAAAATTTGGCATCTTGAACTAGATGCAAATTTCCAGTATGTATATTCCATATCTACTTTTAGATTAAATAGTTGTTTGTTGTTGACATGAAAGAGTAGTGAGATGAATCCTTGTAAGGAAGAAAACATCTGGAAGCAGAGTCTTCAAACGTCTTGAAAACATTATGGGGAAACTGGTTGTCCTTGAGCTATACTCTTGACTTACTGGTCACTGGCTCATGGTCACATCTATTTTTCTGATTTCCCAGTGGACTTTCTGCTCTTCATTGCTACATAAACCACTAGACTGCACCCTCAATCACATTTGGGAATGTTTCCTGAGAAGTGGTTTCTGCAGTTGGGTTTTGGTTTTTCCCCCTCTGGCAGTCAGTACAATCCTTGCTAATCTTACCTCTCTTTTATTTTTTAATTTAATTTTATTTATTTAGGAGTCAGCTCTCCTCTTTTCTCCTGGTTTGTTTAAATTTAAATATAGCTAACATTTATCAAGGAGGAAGTACTGAACAAAATTTTGTTCAATTTTCCAAGATAGTTCTTAAGATTTTCTCTTGTTTTGACATAATAGCAATATAGATGAAAGTAAGTTACATGTGACATTTGGTTAGATTATTTTCTCATCACTCATTGCTATTGTAGATTTTTTGTTTCTTCTTTAGAAGGACTCCAACTTTACTAGCTATTGCTCTTCTATAATGGCATAACTTTTATAAAAGAAATAGTGATTGATATTTAACACATTTACAATTCTTATTGTAATTGCGTAAGTGGTTTGCACAATGTTGTCATGTTTTGCCTGTATTTCTTCTGTATGCATATTCATTTATGGGGCAAAGAATAACTGTATGTATTTATCATGTACAACATTTTTTGGTAAAATATGCATACATTGTGGAGTAGCTAAATACGCATATGCATTACCTCATGTTCTTAAGTTTTTTGTGGTCAAAACACATATAATCTACTCTTTTATTAATTTTCAAGTGTATGCTACATTGCTGTTTTATTCACCATGTCGTACAAGAGATAGCTTGAACTTACTCCTCCTGTCTAACTGAAATGTATCTTTTAAACAACAGTCTCTCCTCTCCTCCTCTTCAACCTACCCCAACCTCTGGTAGCCTCCACTCTACGCTTTGAGTCCAATGTTTTAGGATTCCACATATTAGTGATATCATGTGGTATTTATCTTCCTCATGCCTGGTTTATTTTCCTTAACATAATGGTCTCCAGGTTCCTTCACATTGTCACAAAAGACATTTGCTTTGATAATAGCTATTATAATGTGACTGAAGTATTATCTCATTATGGTTTTGATTTGCATTTCTCTCATGATTAGTGATATTGAATATTTTTTCTTAGATCTGTTTACCGTTTATATGTCCACTTTTAAGAAATGTCTATTTAGATTTTTTTGCTCATTGCTTAATCAGATTTTTTATTTTGTTACTTACTTTTTTATTTTGTTACTTATTGAGTTGTTGGAGTGTCTTATGTATTTGGAATATTAGCCTTTTGTCAAATACGTAATTTAGAAAAATTTTCCTTCCATTCTGTAAGCTTTCTCTTCATCTATAGAGTGCTTCCTTGGATGTGCAAAAGTTCGATGCAATTCTGTTTGTTTGTTTTTGCTTTTGTTGCCTGTGACTCAAAGTTCATAGTCCCCCCCTCCCTGTGGAAAAAAAATTATTGCCAAGACAAACATTATTCAGTTTTCTCCAAATTTCTTCCAGTAGCTTTAAAGGTTCACGTTTTACATTTAAAACTTTAATCTTTCTATTTTTATTTGACTTGCATATATCCAGCTATTCCAACACCATGTATTGAAGACACTATTTTATTGCCCTCATATGAAAACTTTACAGAAAAATAAAATTGACAAATAAATGCATGGACTTATTTCTGGACTCCTTATTTTGTTCCATCAGTGTATGTGTCTGTTTTTATATCAGCACCATGCTGTTTTGATTATTATGGCTTCATAATATATTTTGAAATCAAACAAAGTCATACATTCAGATTTCTCCTTTTGTTCATGATTACTTTTGGTTTTCAGGGTCTTTTGTGGTATTGTACAGATATTATGATTTTTTTTCTATTTTTGTGAAAGATGTTCTTGGTATTTTGATAGAAATTATTGAATTTGGGGATCACTTTGGGTAGTATGGCCATTTCAACCATATTGATTTTTATAGTCTATGAATGCAGGATATGTTTGCATATCTTTGCATCTTTTTCAATTTCTTTCATCAATGTTTTATAATTTTCATTGCATAAGTTTTTTGTCTCTTTGATCAAATTTTTTCCTAAGTATTTTTATAGCTAATATAAGCAAAATTTTTTTTCTTTATTTTTATTTCAGATAGTTTCTTGTTAGTGTATAGAAATACTACTGATTTTTGTAACTTTACTAAATTTGTTTATTAGCTTTATCTGTTTATAGAGGAGTTTTTAGGACTTTATATATATAAGATCATGTCATGCACAAACTCACAATATAACCTTTATGCTTCCAATTTAAATGGTATTGACTTTTTTTCTTGACTACTTGCTCTGTCTGGGACGTTCTGTATTGTGTTGACTAGACTATCAAAGAGAAACAACCTTGTCTTCTTTCTGATGTTACAGGAAAAAACAAACAAACAAACAAACAAACAAACAAGCAAAAAACTTTAAACTTTTTCCATCAGTGTGTGATGTTAGCTGTAGGTTTGTCATACATGGGCTTAGTTGTGTTAAGGTACATTTCTTCTATAACTAAATCATTGAAATTTTGTTTTTATCTAAAATGATAGGAAATTTTCTTGAATTTGTATCTATTGAGAGGAGCAAATGACTTATGTCTTGTATTTTATTAATGTGGTATATCAAATTTGTAGACAGGCATATGTTGAGCCAACTATGCATCCCTAAATCTCACTTTCTTCATGTTGAATCTTTTAAATGTGTTGTTGAATTCAGTTTGCTAGTATTTTCTTAAAGATTTTTTCCTCTATGTTCATCAAATACATTGCCTTGTAATTTTTTCTTGTTATGATTTTGTCTGGCTTTGGTATCAGAGTAATGCTGGACTCTTAAAATGAATTTGGAATTATTTCTTCTTTATTTTTTGGAAGAATTTTAGAAGGATTAATATTTTTTTTAATGTTTGGTACACTTTTCAGCAATGAAACGATCAGATTCTTGTATTTTCATTGATGGAAGACACATTTTACTTCTGATTTAATCTCCTTACATATTATTGGTTTGACCAAACTGTCCATTTCATTATAAATCAGTCTTGGTAGGTTGTATGTGTTTAGAAATGTATATATTTATTTTAGATTATCCCCTTTATAAGTATGTAATTGTTTGCAGCTGTCTCTTTTAATCCTTTATATTTCTGTACTATCCATTGTAATGTCTCTTTTTTCATTTCTAATTTTATTTGAATTTTCTTTCTTTTTTCTTACTCTAGCTAAAGGATTTGGATTTTGTTCTTTTCAAAAAACAACTCATTGTTATGTTTTATTTTTATTGTCTAGTCTATATTTCATATACTTCTGCTCTGATTATTATTAATTATTAATTAATTGTTATTACTAATTATTATTATTTTTATTAGAAAAGAAAATGGCAAGATGTTGCCAAATTTTCTTGTAGCAGAATGGCCTTTTCAAGACTTGCTATGGAGGGCTCTGGGTGAAAATCTATTGCCACTGGAAAATGGAGCATCTCTACAAATGTAGTTACCTTTTTAACAAAGGTCAGAGGATGTTCACCTTCCTCCTTCCACCTTCCAGCCAATTCTCCATTTAAGAGCTTGATCTACACATTATTCCTCTTTTGCCATGCGGCCTATACTCTGCTCTGCTTTTATTTCAGCCATTGTTTTAGCAAGCACTTTGTGCAGGTGTAAGATGACAGTATCTCATATGCAAAACACTTCATGTCTCCAGTTTTTGGCATAGTTGGTTTATTAAAAGTCATCTTGCAATCAAGCTTATGAAACCTGGAAGTATAGTGGAGTTAACACATCCTGGAGAAATGGCCTGAAGGTAAGAGCTGGAGGATAATTATTGTCCTTTCTACAGGCAGCTCTGAGCATATGCTTCAATAATCCTGAGGAGGTCTTGGTGGGATCAAGCTCAGATTATTCACTGCACTGGCCAACTCTCCCATGCATCCTTATGTTAGTTTCCTCTCATTCTTGATTCACACTTCCCAGGAGCTCATCCTGATTCTGGGGGTAAATTCCAAAAAATACTCTACATGCTTTCAACTACAAGTTCCAGGCAATTTTTTCTGGATAATTCACGCTAAAGCATCTCCAATTCTGTATACAATTATTGTCTTATTAGAATAGTGCTAGTAATTGACAAGCCCTAGGATGCATCAGTCTAGGTAAATTCACAAGCTCAAATGATTTGAGGACTCCTGCCCCACGTCTCACTCACTTTCATTTAAGGCATTACATTCAGGCAAACAATTTTCATACAGTTGCACAGTTACCACCAGCAGCTCCGGATTCATGTTTTCTACTGTGAGGGTGCCTTATTAGAAAGAAAATACATGCTTTTCCCCCATATTGTCATCTAACATCCAGGCATTGTGTCTAGTTGGCCTGTCTTATAGCATATCACAGTCACTGGCCTGAGTATGGAAGGCTTTCATCCCTACAACGATGGAGAAAGGAGGGGAATGTGTGGTTCCACTTAGACAAATCTGTTTACCATTGCAAAATATCAACAGATATTTAATATTCATTGTTGCTTTGTATCCTTTCCTCTTCTTGCTCTCTATCCCTGCTATTTCAGCAATATATGCTTTTATAAAGGACGGTTATCACTACACAGTAAATTGCCTTATTTACTGTGCTTACTTGACCTTATAAAGGACAAAAATTATCTTTTTACAGAAATAAAATAAATGCACTTAAATAATTAAAATAAGCTAGAAAAATAAAAATGCAGTGGAAAACAATTATGAAAAAAATCAAAACAACAACACAAAGCAAAGAAACAAGATAACCTAAGGAATATTGAGATGAATTAAAGCAGATTTTGGAGATAGTTTAAAAATTTGTATAAAAGAGTAAAAGTCCAAACTAAAACTACCTGATAAGATAAAAACAGGGAGGTGGCCTCATGTTACTAGTTATTAATTATTAATCCATGCAGAACTGTCATCATCCAAACACTGCCTTCATTACACAGGAGCAGAGAGATATGGAAACACAGTATTTTATACAGATGTACCGAGTATAGATTTAAAGAGACATCAAGCTTCAGTAGAAAAAAGGATGAATTATTTAGTAGATGACAATGAGGCATTTAGGATCATTTTTGTGGGGAAAATAATTGTACATGGCTCCATATAAAGGTAAATTTTAGATGAGACAAAGATTTCAATATAAAAGGTAAAATATAAACCCCAACATAAAAGCTAATAACAACATGAACTGTAATGCATCAACATTCACGGGTTTTATTATGGATAAGACAACTTACAAGAGACTAGAAGAAAATAGTTGCAATACTTAAAGCATCAATATTTATAAAACTGATTAAACTGCAAAGAAAGAAGAAAACTTATAAACCAACATGAAAATGGGCAAAAAGTATAAACAGTCACTGCAAAACTTAGATGCTCCTATATCGTAACACTAATCTACAAATTTAAGCTGAAATGATACCAAGATTCTATAAATCTAGAATTAGAGCTCAGAAAGTATTTGTAAGTACGTATGAAATGGAAGCACTGGTGCTCTGTACATTGCTATGTCTAATAGTATTTAGAGAAAGTAAGTATGCTTCTTAGGAATATACCTACCAACGAGTAATTTCACTCCTGGTTGTGTGTTCCTTGGTATATATTTACCACTGCAGAATGAAATGCTGTTTTAGGGAGAAGAAGGTTGGAGTTAATCAAGTTGTCAGCCCAAGCCCACTGGATAATAAAGCTAGGATAATTGGACACCATAGAGTAGCACACAATCTTTCAGAGCAGTGAACCTGGGATGCACAGAGTGTGAAACAGTATGGGAGTGTTTTTGAAATAGTATGGGATGATAAAAGGGGGGCAAAATCTTAGCACAAGATTATTTATTTCAGTGAAAAACAGATACTTATAAAAACAAGTGTTAATATTCTTTGTGGATATATATTAATTCAAAGGCACATATAAAAACACAATAGGCCAGACGAGGTGGCTCATGCCTGTAATCCTAGCACTCTGGAAGGCCAAGGCGGGAAGATCAAGAGTTTGATAGCATGAGCAACAGCTAGACCCTGTTTCTTGTAAAAATAGAAAAAAAAATAGGCAGGTGTGGTGGTACAAGCCTGTAGTTCCAGCTACTTGGGAGACGGAGGCAGGAGGCTTGCTTGAGCCTATGATTTTAAAGTTTCAGTGAGCTATGATGATGCCACTTACGCATTCTAGCCAGGAAGATATAGGAAGACTCTGTCTCAAAAACAAGAACAAATACAAAAATAAAACAGAAAAGAAAAAAAAAAACAAACTAGTAGTGTAGCTGCCAGTGGAAAGAGAAAGAGAAAAAGGAATTATATCTTAGAAAGTAAAAATAATGAAGAATGAAATAAAACTAAATACGCTTTTATCTTGGTTATTAGTGCTGTGGAACAACTATTACAAAATTTATTTGTGTAAAATAAAAGCATTTATTATACTCACAGATTTGTGAGTTAGGGATTCAGAAATGGTACATTATGTCTGAGGCCTCAGCTTCGAAGACTCACATGGCTGGGGACATGACCATCTGGGGCTACGTCATCTATTTCCAAGACGATGTCTCCAATCACATATTTAGAGCCTAAGTTTGAATCTATTGAAGGCTTACCCAACTGACACTTGTTACTAGAACACTTCACGCGGCCTCCTTATGCCCCTGTGTCTTGTCTGAACCTAGTATCTGAGTTCTAAGACGCATCATCCCAACTGAGGACTCCAGTGAGTGTGTGTTCCAAGAGAGCAAAGTGGAGGCTCCATGGTCTTTAATGACCTATCTTCAGAAGTCACATAGTGCCAATTCTACCATCTACCATACTTTATTGGTCAATTAACTCACAACCCCACCTTTACACAAGAAGATGTAGTACCCACTTCTTATTAAGAGAAATAGCAAAAAATAAAAATAAAAAATAAAAAAAATAAAACCCCAAACAAAAATAAAACAAAAAACATAAGGGTTTGGACATATGGGATGATGTCATTGAGGTTTTCTTTGGAATATACAACCTGCCAAAATGCTATAATTGTGCACAAAAAGATTATGATGATGTCCCATGAATTAAGCAATATATTGAATCTACTCTGCACCTTAAGCCTATTACACACACACATACACACACACACATGCACATCCAGAAAAGGAAAGATAGCTGAAATAAATGGCAGGATACAATGTGACCAGTGAAAGCTTCAGCCATTAAGCTTAGACCTAAAATTTGTGTAGGAATGAGATAGAAAGGAGAAGGGGGCTATTGCGAGTAGAGGGAGCTACACACAGATGGCCTGCAGCAGGAGGGAGTGTGGCCATGGCAGTCTAGGGAGTGGAATGTGATCAGTATATCTTAGTTCATTCGTGCTGCCATAACAAAGTACCCGATAGTAGGTATTAAGATATTACAATTTTATTCTCTCAGTTCTGGAGGCCAAGTCCAAGATCAAGGTCCTGACATTCAGTGTCTAGTGAGGGACTTCGTGCTGCATCTTCCAGATAGAAGTAAAGATGTCTCCTCACATGGCGCAAAGTGAAAGAGGAAAAGAATAGTATTAGTTCCTCCATTCTTTTTATAAGGACACTAAACCCATTTATAGTCTCTGCCTTCATAACTTTATAGCTTCCTAAAGGCCTAAATTCTTACTATTACCAAAATATTACATTTCAACTTATGAAATTGGGGGAATACATTCAGACCATAGCAGGCACCAAGAGAGCAAGAACGGGAGAGACAGGCAGGACCTGAATAATTTTGGTCACATGAAGAATGTTGCAGTTCATCTTAAGGGAAAATGGGAAGCAATGGAACATTAATGCGATCAGTGCAACCTGCTTTCTTGTACCCTCAATGAATCCCCAACAATAAATTGAAAGTAAGTATTTCTCTACATGACTGATGCATGTTTTTAAAAGGCACCTTTTTTTCTGTAATATGACCATTAAACAGGAGGAAGACAACAGTAGATATTAGAAGTCAATGATTAGAATATTACAGTAATGGAAGGAGAGATAAAGTTTTCATAAAATGAAATGGAAACAGTAGAAGTAGAAAGACGTGGCCGTGTCCAGAGCAGTGCTATCAGTGGGGATGCTAGTCTACGGAACACAAGAGAGAGGGAAGGATAAACTATCCTAAGCAGGGCATCTGGACATATCCAGGTTTTTCTTGGTGACAGAAAGCTGGGGACGTTTACAAATTCAGATTTGATCACAGAGTTTGAATATAGTATGTGTGTGGTGTTCAAAGGAGAAGTGCCAAATGAAGAAAAATTGTAAAGACCATTACATCAGTACGGTTTGCTATGTGCATGGGACAAATTATCTATTAAGATTATAAAGTTCAATTTAACCAATATTTCCTAAAAATATATGATCACAGAGTCCCCCATTTTGTGTCTATAAAAATGATACAGAAAAATCAAAATAAACACATAGTATAAAACACTATTTTAAAGAAGACAGATGAATATGTATCTTTCAGATAACTCAGCATAGTTTTATTTGGCCCATCATTTTAATGATTTGGAAAGGCAATGGAATCAAGATCAAAACCATTGCAGGTACTAGAATACAATTAATCTACAGTGGATGCTAAATTTGGGGTTACAGTTTAATAAACCGGTCAAGTTAGGAGAAAGGGTAATGTCATTTTGAGAAAGTTGAGCTGATATAAATAATATTTATAGCTAATTTCTTTTTAGATCTCTTGTGTGCTTAGCACATTACATAGATTTATGTCTTTAAAAAATTTCATGAGTTAAGTAATACTATGATTTTAATTTCAAAAATTAGGAAAAAAACTCAGGAACATTATATTTCTCAAAAAAGATTACCTGTCAATGCAAATGTTAGTATATACATTTATGTGATTTTTATTCATGTCAAAGACAACACAGATCTTCATGCAAAGTATTTGCAGGAAACATTGCCTTGACATTTACCTTATCTTCCAAAAAATAAGGTGTGTACTGTAAGATTTAGTGCTATTTGAAAAATTAGAAAACTGCAGTCTAATCACTTTGGATTAGACTTCCAAAATTAATCAAGTAGAGTATTTCAGATATTTCTCCCCCATCTCATCTGTAATGAGGTGTAGAAAGTAGGGAAATTGTGAATTATTTGTCTATGTCTTTATGAGTAATACCCAAGGGAAAAAATATCGGGACATGAGACCCTAGGAAGTACTCTTTCATCATTTTTTTCTTGGCAAAATTGAAGTTTCTCCTTTGCCTGCTATTCAAAAGTTTTAAGATTAGGTAGGGCATCAGTACTTATTAGAATTCCTTGTTTTTAGTGAGTGCAAGGAATTTTTCTAAAGCCTTGCATCTTAGCAAATGGGAACATAAAACATTACAGGTAATATTCAGAAACGAATTGAAAGTAAATTTCCATTATTTTTACAAGAGAAAATAGCTTATGTTCTTTGCAGACACTTAAGTGGTATTTTATAATTTTATAATTTTACAGATAAATTTTTGTTATACATATTAGAAAGTGAAATTAAAATGCTAAATGGAAGACATTAATGAGACATAAAATAATGCAGTTTCCACACATAGGAGTTTGTTTTGATGTCCTGAAGGAAAATACGTTTAAAATACTTTAACTGACATAATGCGGAAAAACCCTCAACTCTAGTTTTCTGATTAATCGCTAACGATCCCTAATAAAAAGTTGGCCTGTAATTACTTGTATCTTGTTTGCACCTAGCATACTTTTTTCATTGTCTTGTCTGGTGCTAGTCACATATTTTCAGCCTCCAGCGACTTCAAATCGTGCAATACTCTACTAGTAAAAAAATAAATAAACAAACAAGCAAACAAATAAATAAAAGTCTGAAGAAGTGATATTCAAAGGCTCTGACATAGAGTCCTCGGGACATTCTATTGTAAAAATAGACTATGAAAACATTTTTTTTCTTTGGTTCTCTTTTCTGGATATATATTTTATATTGCTTTACCCTATGTGCTTTATATGAAAAAATGATGTCTGAAGTTGTATTTTATTTTTTGAATTAACTTAAATATCCACCTCTCCCCTTGAAAGACAAAACAAGAACAGAGTGGAACCCAACAAAAAGAAAACTGGGATGAGAGTGTCTGGCTTAAGGATTGTCTGTTTCTTCCTGCCCTATATGCTATTATCCTATCTATCATTTTTCAGTAGATTTTGTATGTTCCAGAAGAAAAGAACTAAAGGAGGGCCTCAGGGAAAACACAACTAAACAGCTACCACTCTAACGGTCTCCAGTTACCATCTTAAAAGTAAGACTCTAAAGGGCTGTGGAAAATAAATAACATGTGATTGGGCTCTGCTCACCCAGGTAGAAGCCCAAGCAAAATCTGGAATCAAATGCTGGAGTGCAACAGCAAGGAACATTATTTTTGCTTTGAATTTCAATAAAAAATGCAAATAAAATTTGTTTTTCCACACTTTTACCTAGTGTAATAAGTCTAAAACAAGAGTTCACATGTGATTAGATTATAAATCTTGGAATCGCATTCCAGGAATACATTTTCCTCCACGAACAAAATTCCATCAATCTATATTAAAACATTAAGATTCAGATGGTTTTAAAAATTGGCAAGAAAATGTAATCACAACCATATGCTTTGTCTCCTAGTCCTCACATTCCTTAAATCGTACTGTGCGCAAACGTGTAAATCCACAATTTGTAGGTATTAACTTGGTGCTTGTATGTTGTGAGGTGAAAAAAATGCAGATTCAATAGCTAAGCTGTGTCAGAGTCCAGGCACTTTGGAAGTAATCTTGCTTTGTTCAACTGCCTAAAAACCCAGATCCTATCTATTTCTCTAACAAAATCTCTGCTTCGTATCCTTTACTTGGCTTTATATTAATTGTTTTGTCATCCCTTGCCTTGATAATTTGCTTTACTGGAATTCTAAGACTTGTATATCACTTTCTCTGTACTAGTACTTCTTAAAACCTTGAAAAGTGTCTTAAAATCTTCTCCCATTATAGGGATCTTGTTACCTGCTGTGGGACGCCCTGACACTATTCATTTGTGTGTCTGGTTCTCTAAACCTTTCTGATCTTATGTCAAGCTTCCCTGATCAACTGTTAAAATGCTCACTAGTTGTTTGTGGTTGAATTTCTACCTGTTAGTATCAGTTATTATTATATCCAAATTCATGTTCTGTTTGTCCAGCTGGACTGGTTATGGTATAAAGAAATCACAAATCGAGGTTCAGCGTTTAAAGCCAAAACTAACTTAGCCAAATTCATTAACTTGATTGAGCTTTATTTTCTTCACCTTTAAAATGAGGAGAGAGTCAGCAATCTATGATTTCATATATCATTAATAGAAAAAAAATGTGGTTGTACCAATATAGAAAATATATTAGTAAGTACATAATATTAATTAAGCACTTATTATATTAGTGTCATAAGAAATTTTATATTAATAACAATGATCTAGATATTATCATGGCTTTCATTGAAATTGCTTGCTAATTCCTGGAATTTATTCTGATTCCAGAGACAGAATGATTTTACTGATCATGATGATTTTACTGTTATATTTCTACTGTGAGCAATAGAGATAAAGCTCTTGGCAGAGCCCTTGGCACTTAGGTGGCAACTCCATCTTTCCTTGTACTTGAATTTGAGACATGCAGGAATCCCGTCCTGTTATGAGTGTCTAATATCCAATTCCAGTTTCTTTGGCCTTAATTAGCAACATGCATCAATGGTACCACCTGCTGCCTCTCTTGTGCTGTATCTTCCTCATTCTTTATTTACATCCCAGCCAATTCCTTTCCGTCTTCTACCCAAGGCTTTGTATATTTAACAAAACAGTATAATAAGTGTATTGTAAATACAATTATGTTTTGAGCATATTATAATTAATGTGAATTTAACTAGAAGTAAAATTAATATGAACTTTAATACTAATTAAATGAATTGGCTATATTTGGTATCAACTATATTGCTTTCCAGAGAATTCCTACGATGGGGAGTGATCTTTGATGCCTGCAATTAGAACTACATACAGAGAAAGTCTTTTTTCTGAAGACCCTAGAGCAAAATGAAGTATCATCACTGGGCTACCCAAGTCAATGCTTTTAGAACTTAATTGTATCACTACTATATACAGAGAAAATAATTTCCTTAAATTCTTAATAAATGGAATATTGGTGTCAAGAACTATTAAGCGTCTGCCATGTATGTTTGTTTTTGCTCTCATCAGTCCCATGTCATTCAACCGTTACACAAATGGGCACGGTGGATATTTCATGTGTGGTGGGTCAGTGTCACAGCTGAGGAATCTCAAGTTTAGAGAACCTGAATCTTGTATAATGGATTACAAACCTGTCTGACCTTGGCCCTATAAGGTAACATTATCTTTATTATGTTTGACAACCCAGTAAGAGCAAAGAAAGAAATATGTTTTATGCACAAGATGGAAGCACTATGTCTTTCAGAGCTCTTCACAGTACAGATATCCATAAAAAGACAGTCCAGAACACAGGCTATTGGTGCTTCTCCTTGGAAATTGTACAGAAATGCAAAGGCTTTCCTAGAATTGTCAGTTGATTAGCTGGAGTACTCTTTAATGTTATTCTACATCATGTTACAATTAAAATTCAGACGTTTTAATCAGTAACCTGGAAGATGAAGACATTTATTTAGCTTGATTTGGGAACTAAACTCATGAGTATATTTCTTAGTATCCCACATAGTTTTCTAAACTACTGTGAAGAAATGATTCCTGGAAAAGTAATCCTGCTTTGGGACTTGGAGGACTTCATTTCATTTACAAAATAATGGTGAAAGTGCTGTGTGATAAAGTCTGTGGTGATGAATGTATCAGAAACACTGAGAGGCAGGATCGGTAGAATGAGATAAAATTTCAGATTTGTAGTTGGCATCATTAGCACTAGTTCAACCTATCCGTCTATTACAGGTATAGATTTCAGATGTGCTCAACACAACCGTATGTATGTTAGAAATAGTTTGGTGAATGAGACAGAAAAAAATTTCTATGTTACGAAATTTAGAATTCATCTTTACTGCAGAAATCATGACTCTTTAAGAGAGAGAGACGAAGAGCAACTCCTGGAAACTACAACTATTATTAACTGCATTTCCCATTACTATGTGATTAATAGTTACAGAAGCCAGTGTTAACATTTTCGTCAGCCTCAGAAATGAAAATGGTGCAGTTTCTTGTCCGTTGTCCTCATTTCCTTTCCCCTTTTGTGTTTCATTTTTCTTTATAGTTTCTAATAGCCCGTGTGTGTCTCTCTCTCAGACACACGCACATGCACACACAATTGTTTATTTTGGCAATCCTGTATTTTTTGCTAGAATTTAAGATGCATTGGGGCAGGGATTTCTGTTTGCATTGTTCAGTGCTATAAACACAGGTTATAAAAAGCTGGCTAGCACCCCAGAGCTCAGTGATTTGGGCTCCAGTCACATACAGCCAGGCTGGCGGGTTTGAGCCTGGCCCAGGACTGCTAAATAACAATGACAACTGCAACAACAAAAAAATTGCCAGGTATTGTGGTGGAAGCCTGTAGTCCCAGAGATTTGGGAGGCTGAGGGAAGAAAATCGCTTAAAACCAAGAGTTTGAGGTTGCTGTGAGTTGTGATGCCATAGCACTCTACCCAGGGTGAAAGCTTGAGGCTCTGTCTCAAAAAAAAAAAGAAAGAAAAGAAAAAGTTTCTTATCTACAGTAAGACCTCAACAAATATTTGTTGACTAAATTAAGTAGATAAATATAGTAAATTCTCAGTGAGCAAAGGCCTTCATTGATCTTTCTAGTATAATTGGAATTGAAGAAGAAAACATCTCCATTTGGTATTTGATGTAACATATCCATGCATTAATAGAAAAAAAATCCTATGTGAGTTTGCTGAGAGCTGTAATTCCTATAATATTAAACATATAAACAAGGAAGTATAGTTCATTACTTTTAATGGAACCATGTAGACACCTTCCATTCTGATGTGACCTAGAGAAAAATATTTTCATATATAAAAATGATAATGAAACTTCGTTTCCACAGAAAACAGATCTAGAATCCAACAACATAATAAAGAAACTAGATTCTTATGTCTTATGTCTTGGTATACATAGCTCGGTGCAATGCCTCTATATTTAGTTTTAAATCTCAGTGGAAGGTAATTAATTTCAAGGTGTATGAAAAGATAATTCTATAAACATGGTAAGACTTTCCTATGCCCAGAATGGTGATTGTGCCAATTGCAAATGATAGATTTATGTTTTTAGCTTTTCCCTTACTGCTGCCAGCTGGCTATAATAGAGGAATTTGAGTTAAAATATATTTTGCCATGGTACCAAAAATCTCACTTTAACTGGGGCCTTAGAATTGAAATGCCTGAGAAAATAGTTTTACTTGTAATGCATACTCTTAGAAATAATATTTTAGAGAATTTTAAAATAGGAAATGGTAGGTGGCCCTTTAAAAACCATCTAAAGAATTTTTAATATTTCTTAACGGGGAAATTCAAGGTTTCAGGGAGCTGGGTATTTTATGTATTCTCATTGTGCATATGTGCACACATATTATTATGACTAATAATAACTCATAATAATATGTGTTCTCTTTCAGTCTAAAAGCCCCCATCTGCAGTGACTGTCTTTCAGACTGCTGAGGAGGAAAACAAATTCTCCTTCTGCTTTATTTTTGGTTTCAATCATTTTTAATTCAGAAAATCATTCTTTTACAACCTTATATACATCTTGTGAACATCCTGAAGTACTAGGAAGTGGCTATGATGAAATAAAAAATGAATATGAAGGAGAAGCTGAAGAAATATTTTTATTAGTAAGCACTCAGATGATCTAAAAACGTATCAAACTCCAGGGAGAAGAGGAGCCAGGTCATTTCAGGCTATTGTAGGTTTTAGATTTATAAATAACATGATGTATTAGAGAAATATTAGTCAATCAGTAAGAACATTTTTCAATACCTGAGTCCTTTAAAAGTTTTAGTCAATATTTTTACTTCAATGTACAATACATGAGAATTATGTATTAATATTGGGAATGCACAGGAACTCAGGCCCTGACAGGATCTCTGTCATTTGAATCACAGAATTCATAATGGAAACAGTTGTGATTCCAAGGTAGTTATATTTATAAATGAATAACGTGAGACCGCCTACTCTGCTTTTACTGAGTTATTAAAAAAATGCATAAACTGATATGCTTTGTAATGTATTTTTAGTAAAAGGATATTAAAATACTTAAAGAATAGCCTTTCAGACTTGTCTTTCATTCATTAGAAAGTCAGGCCCATTAATTGCCTTCACAGAAGTGTGTTGTTTAACTTCTAAATACTTTTACTTCTCCATCTATATTTCTGTTACTGCTTTCCAGTTTAAATTCTTGTGGTTTGAGAATAATTCTTTGTATGAATTCAATTCCTTAATTTCCTAAAGGTGTGTTTTAGGTTCTAGCATGTGGTTGTGTTTGGTGGATATTCCATGTGAGCTTGAGAAGCAGGCGCTGTGCTCTTCTGGTTGGAGGATCCTATAATAACAGTTCGATCCATTTGATTGATGATTGCATTGAGCTCAAAGAAGACTCATTTGCACATCGTCTACCCAAAACTCACTTTAAATATAAAGACACAGATAGGTTAAAAGTAAAGGGAGAGAAAAAAATACGTTATGTTCGCCATAAACAAAAAGAAAGCTGGAGTGGTGGAATTTTGAAACAAAGAAAGTGATCAGAAATAAGAGAGAAGCATTACATAATGCTAAGGAAGTCGAGTCTCCAGAAATACATAACCAAACTTAACGTGTGTGCCGCTAACAACACAGTCAATAATCAGACAGATTCCCTATTACAGGTGGAAACTTTAATCCCTTCTTTCAATAATGAACAGATAAAGCCAAAAGAAAATTAGGAGGACACAGTTGAGCTAAATGTCTTTCATTCCTCTTTTTCCCTCAACTATGCAAACTCTTTATTTCAGAGCTGAAACTAGAAGTCACCAGAACAAAATATTTTTAACTTCCAATTTCACAGTGTCTTAAATAGTCAAAGGTACTTGTTAACAAGTTAGTTAATATAACATGGAAACATGCTCTCCTATAAGATATAGGGAGGTAGGTACGGTTTTGGTATTTTTAAGTTTTTTTAACCATTGTTTCTATTAAATTTGTTTTCTCATTTAATCTTGGTTATGCATTGTCAAGATTATTTAACTCCCAGTTTTCCTTCACAGTAACTGATTGTAAATCTCTGTGCTTTATTGTTAAATTAAAATTAAAACAGCATCTGAATCTATAGTGTTGACTGTTCTTTGTGCCCACTTAAACTCTCCTTAGAAAGCAGTCATCAATGTCTTCAAGGATCATCTATAAATCTGCTACAGAAATCTCTTCTTTGATTTAGATACCCTCCAAAGCTCTGGGCATGTGGGTCCATCTGTTCATCTAGCATCCTGACACTGGGACAGAAAATCATTGCAAAGTGAATGTTGAGAAGTGTTCTTAGGAGAAAAAGCAGCTAACTGTGCGTCTTGCTCAGTGCTCTTCCCCTCTTGCAAGGGTGATCGCCCAGTTTCTGCCTGTTTCTATTGCTCTCCAAAGCTTTGAAGGAGTTGTATTATTATTATCATCATCAGGTATAGTTTGTAATGATTCTTGGCATAAAGCTAATCAGACGTAATATTCTCTGCCATCATCAGAACTAGAACTGCTCTAAATGAAATTAATCCCCCAGATGTATTCCAAATTCATCTCCATGGTGTACACATCTCCATGTTCTGTAGGTGGAATGTTGTGAAACAGACACTGACCAGAGCACATTCACTATCTACAGAGCATCTTCTTGAGCAAACTCCTTTATTCTGAAAGGTAAGTATACAGAGGGGGCCAAAAACAGGTATACTCTTTTTAAGAAAGGAAGAGAACTATTGAAATTGTAATATTCAATCTATACTGATATCATTTTTTATCTTTGTGTGTCTTGTATTTGTAATTATAGAAGTCAAATATAACTTCAGTATTACAAATTTAGTGCAATATTTTCCTTTCTTAAAATGTGTATTTTTTGGTACCCTATGTATGTATGTGTGTGTGTATCTATGGCATATTTAGACGAATGGGGCAGCACGTGCATCTAATTGCTGAGGAGACAAATTATTTTTGCAATCTACTCCTGAGATTATAACTCACTTTAAGTCAAAGAAATTTCAGTAATACAAATGCCAGGGTATATATTTAATAGATTTTTATAAGCAAAGAGAAAAATCTTATGAATAGGCATAGTTATACTTTTGTGTATTAAAATTATTTTAAATGACTTAATTTTTGAAACCATTTATGTAGTCTTTATAAAACTCAGCTTAAGGGAAGAAAAAATAAAACAAACCTAAGAAAATATTCTTTAATACAATTTTTAAACATCACATTCTGATGTTTCAGATTAGATTTTGTTGTAAGTGGGCTATTTTGAAGATAGATAAAATAGGAAGAGTTTGAAGCCTGGTATTTCTCTTTATCATGTACCTGCTTTGCCTATATGCTCATTTGGTGTTTCAATAATGGCTTCAACGTATCATTTTTCTCTTTAGTCAAGGAAGAAAATTTAGATTGGATTCACATAGTGATCTAATTTTGATTAATCTCTTTGTCTCTGCTCCTCTGTCACACTGGGTTTCTGGGCTAACTAAGAAAGTCAATGCCACAGTACAAACTTGAGGACATGGCAGAGAATGGGAGGACATACATGGACTTAAAAAATTCATTTCAAAAATCTGATACATGTTAGCAAAATACGGCAATGATTTTAAAATAAATGTCCGTCATCAGGAGAATAATATAGATTATTCATCTCATATTTGGTTTTAGATACCTAAGCAATGTTAGCCTAGTTTCTAAATTGCTTTGCTCTTTAAAAGTAATATTTTTGGATATTTTTGGACCTGAATTTAATTGAAACTATTAACATCAATCCTCATATAAGTATTCTTGCTTTCCTATTAGATATTAGAGATAGAAAAAAATCTAATAGTTTGCAGGTTACCTTTTCATGTTTAGTTTATCAGCATAGACCCTCACCCTCTGCATATGAGCTGCTATTGGAGGTTAAAATGTATGCAGGTGGGCATAACTTTCATTTCTCAAACAGTAATAAGTCTAAGTACATAAATAGCTCCTGGTGAGAGTAAGTATTGGTTTAAATTTACAAAATATACATGGTAACAGTGTTACATTCCTAAAAGCAGGTTTTATTAAAATAGAAAGAACAAGGGTAAAAAAAGATCCTAAAAGTAAGGAAAAAGTAAAAATTAAAAACAAAAAACCTTGGAAATCCAAAATAGAACAGAGCTAATATTTTTGCCTATGTTATGTTATGTAATCCTTACAGCAATCACTAAATAAAGGAATGTGTTTTCCCATTTTACTCATGAAACTATGAAGACCTAGAAAAAGTAAGAATTATTTCAAAGGTGGGAAGGCAGGGGTTGAGTCCAGATCTAAAGTCTCAAGTTGACACTTTTTTCATGATACATTTGGAAGTCAGACCTGGGTTTCAGTACAGTTTATAATAAACAAACATTATTATTAATCTTTAATTACAAAAATAATTAGCAATAAAAGTTATTCATTTGAAATATTTATTTGAAAATGTGTGACTTTGATAAGATCTGAAAATTATTAAATTTATAGCAGTATTCTTTATTTACAGCTTGTTCAGTACTGATGAATACCCTCACCATACACAGCTTGCTGTCTTTCCTGTTTAATAAACTTTATTTCAGAAGAATATTAGATTTACCTCCCATATATGTTACATGTTATTTTTTGTATTGTAAAAATGTGGAATTACCATGGTAAATTGGTCACAGTTATTGATCTACTGTTGATACAGTCAATACTTTATTCATGTTTTTTATTCTTAAATGAATGCCCTTTTTTTACTGCTCTAAGAGCCTATCCAAGTCATTGTATTTCATTTAGTTGTCATGTCTTCTCTTAAATTACTCTTAGTTGTGACAGTTTCTCAGACTTTCCTTATTTCTGAAAACCTAACCAGTTTGGGAGAATGCTGATCAAGTATTACATAGATTGTCAATCAACTCATTACCCCGATTCTTCTTCTGAGTCTTAATAAATAATAAAATCCAGTTCTGATCAATAAACTAGAATTGTGAATTCTGGGGAGGAAGACTACAAAAGTGAAGTGTCATTTCATCACATCATATCAAGGGCACATACCATCACCATGACTTACCATTGCGGATGTGAACCTTGACTGCCTGGCTGAGGCGGTGAGGGTGCATTGTGAAGTTACTCTTTTTCACTAAAGTTACTGTAGTGCACCTTTGGACGACAGTCACAATTCACAGCTGACACTTTGTGGGGAGAGGGACATGCTCAACATCATATAGGATGTGGTTATCTAGGTAAGTTATTTGACATTTTTCTGTACAGCAATTTTTTCTACTGTCCCTTATTTTTTGATTCGATCACTTTTATATCATGGGAACTCACAGGTATTTATGGTATATTGAGCTATACTCCAATACTGCATTATTTATTTTGTTGCTTAAATTATTCCACTTTGGTCATTGGGAGCTCTTTCAGGTGGCCCTTGTACCCTTGACATACTGCCATTGTTGTGTTTTTTTAATAGAGTGTTTTCTTATTTTTGTGCACTCCAAGGTCCTCCATATTCATCATTTCTATTGCTCTCCCCAGTTCTAGAGATAATTATTTTTCCAAAGAGCTGTGTGTGGTTCCATCTAATGGAGAATGGTATTAGAAATTAATATCTAGTTTAAAAACAAGATCTGATATAAAAACTGGCATCATTCAAATGGAAAAATAATGAAAAAGCAAAATTGTAAAAGCACAATTGATGGATAAAATATTTCAGAATTAAAAAAAAATTAAAGTGATTATGTGGTTGAAAGTAAATATTTACTTTCGATATTTACTTTTCAACATTTCAGAAGAATTTAACAATATTATTAGCATGAACTAATAAATATTTATATTGATTCAATTTTTCTTTTCTTAGCTAATTCAATTTTCTCTAAAGGGATCTATATTAAATACTTCTGTAGATAAAAAATATGGCATGAGTCAAGTTCCATTATAGGTGTTTATAATTTCTCTTTCCCTTATGTCTCTCGCTCTCTCGGTCTCTCTCACATAGACACAAGCACACCCATATACTCCCATTTACACACACAAAATGTATTAAAAACAAAGGGATTCTTTAGGAAGATTCTATAATCTGTTAAATAAACATTATTTTGAGATATTTATTAGATAGCAAGCAAGAAGTGGGAACAATATGATTTATGAGGAGTATCATGGGGGGTTACAACACTGACACACAGGGCACTATGTTGGCAGGGGCACACATGTCAATGCTTATGTTTTAAAAGACCAATAACCATTAGTATACCTGATTATTATTATTTTAGCCACCAATTATAAATTTTGACCCATGATGACATACTTTGTATTCTTCTAAAGAATGAGTTGCTTTTCCTAAATGAACACGTTAGTTAATTAGGAAAATGTTATAGTAAAATGGAACAAACTTTCCAGGTAAGACCTCGAATAGCTAAGACATTACTCAGGAATAAAAACAAAGCAGGAGGAATCACCCTACCAGACCTCAGACTGTACTTTTTTTCCCATTCTATATTTCACTTTGCCACTCTGACCTTTATTATTAATTTCCTCCGCTTACTTTGGCTTTAGTTGGCTATTTTTTTCTTAGTGTCTTACTATGGAAAGTTGGGTTCTTGAATTGAAATCTTTCTTCATTCATTTTGGCATGGAGAGCTGAAATTTCTCTCTAAGGACTGCTTTAAATGCATTCTATAGGTTTGGGTATGTTGTGTCTTCACTTTAATTCACTTGAAAGTATTGTCTAAATTACCTGTGATTTCTTCTTTGAGCAACTGAATTTTGGAGTGCGATTTTTACATATTGGTGAGTTGCTCATATTTTTCTCTGTTTATTCATTTTTTATTTCATTTTACTTTGGCTGGGAACCATACACTGTATTATCTAAATATATTGAGAATTGTTTTATGGCCTATCATATGATCTCTCCTGAAGAACATCTCATGTGCACATAAAGGAATGTGTATTTGGCTACTGTTAGAGTTTTGTAGAGATTTCTGTTAAATCTAATTGGTGTACAATATTATTCAACTTTTCCATTTTCCAGCTGGTCTTTTTAAGGTGGGGCATTAAACACACACCCCCTCCCCCAAGCTCTTACTGCTGAATTACCTGTTTCTTCATTTCTGTCATATTTGATGCTCTGATTTTAAGTGCGGATCTGAAGTTATTATCTCTTCCTGATGGATTGAACTGCTCATCATCATGAAAGTTTGTTATAATTCTAATAACATTTTTGTTCTAAATTTTGTCTGCTGAAGTACAGCTACACCTTTTTTGTGATTGCTGTTTGCATTATAGATGTTTTTTCATACTTTTACTTTCATTGTATTTGTGTCTTTGAATCTGAAGCATGCATATTCTGTAGGCAGACTACAATTAGGGGTTATTTGTATCTACTCTGAGAGTTTCTTCTTTTTGATTGTATTATTGAACCCATTCATATTTCCATTCTTATTAATGGAGTTTGATTTATGTCTTTCATTTTACTCTTTGTTTTCTTTTTTTTTTTTT